>SNVD02014139.1:0-90048 GCA_013180625.2 Boswellia sacra
CTTCAAGCCCAAGTCTCATGCTTATACAGCTACCAATACAAGTTTTATTTCTTAATTTCTTAAGCCAGCTTCAGTACAAGAGGCTTTATCAGATCTTAAGTGGTTTGCTGCTATGCAAGAAGAATTTCAGGCTTTAGAAGGTAACAAAACTTGGACTCTTGTCCCTCCATTACCTAATATGCATGTGGTTGAAAACAAGTGGGCTTTTCGAATTAGATATAATTCAGATGGGACAGTTCAGAGGTATAAGGCCAGGTTAGTGGCTAAAGGCTTTCAGCAAACTGCTGGTTTTGATTATTTTGAGACATTCAATCCAGTGATAAAGCCTTCTACTATAAGAGTTATGTTCTCTTTGGCAGTCACTTTTGGATGGGATATTCAACAAATAGATGTTAATAATGCTTTCTTAAATGGTGATCTCCAAGAAACAGTTTTCATGGCTCAACCTGAGGGATTCATTGATGCTTCTAAGCCTCATTATGTTTGTCATCTTCACAAATCTTTATATGGTTTGAAGCAGACACCTAGAGCCTGGTTTGATAAGCTCAAGAGTGCACTGCTTCAGTGGGGGGTTCCTCTCATCAAGCTCAGACACAAGCTTGTTCATTTATAAGTCTGATAGCACAATTATATTATTATTGGTATATGTTGATGATATATTGGTGATTGGTAGTGACAGTACTCAAATCCAACGGGTGATTTCTGATTTGAATCAAGCTTTTGCTTTAAAGACTCTTGGATTAGTAAACTACTTTCTTGGTTTTGAAGTAGTAGGGTCAAAAGATTGTATAATGCTTACACAAAAAAATATGCAATTGATCTCTTAAAAAAGTGTAAAATGCTTGAGTCAAAGAGCATTCAATCACCTTTGGAAGCTAACTGCAAACTGTCATTACAAGATAGTTCAGAATTTGATCAACCTAGCTTATATAGAAGTACAATTGGAGCATTGCAGTACCTCTCTATGACCAGGCCTGATATATCCTTTGCAATAAATAAGTTGAGTCAATTTTTGTAGTATCCTACAGTCAAACATTAGCAGGCTTGAAAACGTGTGCTAAGCTATATCAAAGGCACTTCATACTATGGCTTAATGTTCAAACCAATGCAGTCATTCACACTTAGAGCCTATAGTGATGCTGACTGGGCAAGTTCATTGGATGATAGGAAGTCTACTTCTGGGTGCTGTGTTTACCTAGGAGATAATTTGATTTACTGGTGTCCTAAGAAGCAAAAGGTGGTGGCAAGATCTTCAAATAAAGCAGAATATCAGGCTATGTCTCTTGCTGCAACAGAAGTAATTTGGTTGCAGAGTCTGTTATAGGAAATTGGTGTCAAACTAAGTGGAGTTCCAGTTCTATTCTATGATAATAACGGGGCAGAGTCTTTAGCATCTAATCCTATTTTCCATGCTAGAACTAAGCATATTGAAATTGATGTGCATTTTATTAGAGAAAAAGTTTTAGCAAATCAGTTACAAGTTCAGCATGTGTCTATAGAGTTCCAGAATGCTGATATCCTGACTAAGGCTTTAGCTGGAACTAAATTCGAGTTTCTAAGGGAGAGGTTAACTATTTTTTCTGGAGATAATTCTGGTGTAACAGCAGAAAATACAAGCTAGTTGTATTGATGCAAGTTTGCTAGGATATGAGTAATTATCCCAGCTGCACTTGAGGAGGACTGTTAACACTAAAATGTAACAAGGACAGATTTATAATTGTAATAGCTGAGGGTAGATTGGTAAAGTCACTATTATTCTATTAGAAGCTGTTAGTGTCTGTAGGTAGTTTTGCAACTATAGTCGGTTAGAATTGAGTTTCTATAAAAAGCATGATGTATTCTATTTTTTCATTCATTCTTGAATACTAAGAGAATAACTTTTTCCAGAACTTTCACTTCTTGACTGCGCCTATAACTCATTACAAGCCGCATTTATTACACTCTGAGTTTTAATTTATTTTCAATTTTTATTTATTTAATATTTTTTATCAATTCAGATTGTGTAAAAAAAATTAGTTTTAGATTAATTATGAGTGTAACATTACTTTTTTTTTTTTTTGCTTTTCATATTGGTTTACAATTTTTAATACATATTGTCTTGTAATGTTCAGACTAGTTTACAATTTTTAATACATATTGTCTTGTAATAACTAACATTACTTCTATTTCAACATTACGCATGTTGTTTTTTGTGTCTGCGGCACTGTCTTGCAATCTTAAATCTTATGCTACAGTAAATTAGCGAGGAGCATATCTTATAATTGTAAATTGTCAAGAGCCAACAATAACTAGATTCACTATTTGAATTTATAGTTATTGTCAATGACTCACTCATCAACCATCATTAAATCATGGCAAAATTATTTCAATATTGTTAAAAAAAAAAAAATATTTGGTCCCTCATAATGTTAATTCTTACACAAACAATCTCTTTTTGGGGTAAGGTAATAAGAATTGCTTTTATGATATAAAGTAGAATTATAGGCTGTAAACACTGCTAAAAGAATAATCAGACAAATCAAAGCCTACTATTTAACAAATGTCAATTAAAAAAAACCAGTAAACTTGTATATTCATATAGAGATTTTATTTCATAAATAGAATGAATTGACGAAAGTGGGTTGGTTATTTCAAAATAAACAAGGAAAAAAAAAAGATCCACTATATGATAGGCAGACATCTGATAATCAATATGCTATTGATTTTAATCCTGAAACTTCAATACATATTTAATTAGATGTTAAATATTCCAATAATAGCTATTCTTATGGCAATTGTAAATGTGAAAATTTGTGCTAGGCTTTATGGACTGGGCTTCATCTCATGATACCAGCTAAGCCAGCCTAAAATTACCCTCCGGCTAATCCAAGGTGCATGTTTATATGCCCATACCGGAGTACTACAAGAAATAGTTGGTCGAAGATATAATCTCGATCAGGCAATATTAAAAAATTTTAAAAATTATAAATATCTTTATATTGTTACTGATTTTAATAAAAAAGAGTGCATTTTATAACTGAATGTTAAATTTCAAAAAATAAAATTATGCAAAAGTATAAATAACTATATAATACCATCAAAACAAACTATCAAAACATACTAAAAATCTATGCGTAATTTCTTGTTTCGTCTTTCCTTTTGTTCTTACGCCGCTTGTTTGGAGAGTTTAGAGAAACTCTTGAAGGCTTGCCCGAAGCTGGAGGAACTGGCGGAACAAATGCAATAGGGAGATCCACTGGCCCAAAAGAAGGTTTTGGTTTTGGCATCTTAAATTTATGTTCTGGCAGTTGCATTCCTGACCTTGCCTCGGGAATTTCACTTGTTGGTACGTTACTAGACAAAGTTGCAGTTTCAACCACATTATTAACCAAGATCTCAGAATTTCGTCTTTTGTTTACTCCCATAGTTTGAGTGCCATTATTGGAATCCTTAACTTTATGCAGTCCAGCATATAGTTTGACTTTGGACTTAATAACCTCATAAAGCAATGTTGTAGAACTTGAAGTACCGATATCAAAACTTCAGTTAATCCACAACACTATAATAATAAATAGATTTCATTGTTAAATGTGAACCCAAAAGAGAGAGAATAACAGCTCCTGCGGCCAATTGTTCAGCTTCTTTCTTGCTACCCCTCTCGCTAGTATATAAGCAACACCATCAAAGACCAAAGAGGATGCAAAAACTGGAAGCAAACCTGCTGGTTGAAGGGTACTGTAAATAGGCTTTTCCATACTCATCTTCACTGCAAATTCATTCAAGATTGATTTGCAGAATACTGTATCCTGGAAAATAAGAATAAAAATAATAAAAAGGTTAACAGAAATGAAATGCAACTTTTAAGAAATAATATAACTAGAAGACATAAATGTTCAAGTTGAAGACACAATTTTTTTTTTCTGAAAACACAGGAATGAAACCACGACTTTGAACAATAAAATTACCTGAAACTTGAAGTAACTAAAAAGGGACTTTTTCTAAATCTTTAATAATTTGTGACCGTAAAACCTAAATTTTCTAGACAAGAACTAACATAAAAGAGACATTCGACAGGTCATAGAACATCTTGGACATCACTGTGTGGCTGAGATGGAAAAAAAAAAGAAAAAGATAGTAACCATAAAGTATATAATATAGGGTTACAAACATCATCATCTTATTTTTCTGAAGGAAGAGAGTACTAACCCCCCATCTTGCCAACTCCGCCCATACCACCTACATTTATAAGAACAGAACATAAAGCATGGACGATATCGGTAATAAAACTACATGGAAAATAAATTAAAATTAACTCAAAATCTGTAATTAATGATTTGAATCCAAAAATTTTAATACCTCTACGAAAAATGCCTTAGAATTTAAAATTCTAAATTCTTTAGTTTTGATATAGGGTTACATGCAAGTGCAGTACTTTGCTTCTGATACCATGGATCTCTTGTAAAAATGAAGATTTAAAATCTTAAAGAAAATTTGAAAGAAGAAAGTTACCCTTGAAATTGAGCAAATAGAATAGAAATTAATGTACCACACAACTTAGAATTAAAACACATAAAATCAGCATGCAAAGCAGCCTCGACAATCCTCAACCTGAAAGGCCAATAAGTTGGGCTCCTTCTCCAAGACTTTTCACCAGCGGATTGATGTAGCATGTCACTAAAAAAGGAGTCTCCTCCCCAACCTTAACGTATTGAAACTACATCACCAACTATCATACTTCTAATATCTCCCAAACAAGAATGGCTGTTGATTCTAGCATATCACTAATCGACCAAGAATTGTTTGGGTTGTTGAATTTTCGGATCAAAAACATTATATCATAATTAGTTACTCCAAAATCATGTAGCATATGCACCTCCTAAATTTTCTAGACAAGAACTTACGTAAAGAGACATCAAAAGGTCATAGAACATCATGGAAAGTATGTAATATCGGGTTACATATATTATTATCTTTGTTTTTCTAAGGGAAGTGAGTACTGACCTTCTTGTACCAACCTTCTTGCCAATTCCACCCATTCCAATTGCTGTGTGTAAGAACAAAAGCATTGACAATTTATGGAATAAAAGTACATGAAAAAATAAATTAAAATTAACTTAAAATCTGTAATGGTTTGAATCCAAAGATTCAAATAACTTTAAAAAATTTTCTCCATTTCCCCATCTACGAAGAGCAGAAGAGATGTTTAATTATATTATAAAAAGAGTTCAAGAACTTAAACTAATCTAAGTTGAACTTCTTCAGCCTCTTCCTTTTAATGTGCAATCTTTCTCCAAGGCAAGCAACAGCTGAAGAGTAAATATGCAATAATATGACAACCAATAGAAATTATTAAACTCAACCATCAAAAATAGAACTCATGAGGGACATATAATTTGTCAAAATATAAATTTATATTTTAAATGGTATTTTAGATATATTTACTTTTATTTTAAAAAATTTAATATAATTATGATACTTTTTATATATTTTTTTAATTTTTATGAACTAAAGTATATCTAAACCAGTATATATATTTCCTTTGGATGAGTTAAGTGAGTATCTGTCTTATCTTGACCGCACCATGTGGCTAAGCTAAGTGGTGCAACCAGCCAATGAAAGAGGAAAAACATGGTATAAACAGTAACTTTTTCAATTTTTGTCCACCATTTTTCTTCTCTCTTATTGGCTGACTGCACCACATCAAGGGTGCAGCCAAGTTGGACAGACTCTCTCAAGTTAAGTATATAAAAATTTATTGTTGACAAAAATATTAAAATCAAGTTCCAATCTAGGTTCTTCTAAAACCATTCTTCAGTACTCCATCAACTCTTTTATATATATTCAAATGGAACCAAACAACCCCGTTTCGATCTCTAAAAAAAATCCCTCAGCTTCACCGCATCAACACTCTTTGTACCTTGCTCTCAGCTTCTCTCCTCACTGACAGTTCCATATCAACTCTCATCTTCTCTCCAAAAAAAAAAAAACACAAAAAACAAAAAAAAGAACCTTTGAACTATAATAAGATTTTATTAAGAAAACACAAAGCCTAGGAAAGGAAAGAAAAAAAATTTGATATCTTAACCACCTTAGGCCTAGAGTTAGGGATGAAAGGAAAAGGCTGAAGCTGCTATTACAGATTTTGCAGCTCTGATTTCTTAGTTTATCTTTGTGTTGCAAAATGCAGCTCTTCTCCAACTCTTTGTTTTGATTTTTAGGGGTGGGCAAATGCCTAGTCGGATCTGTAAAAGGAGTTAAAATGTCAATTCTATCCAGAGAACGTGTCCTTTAATGCAAAGAAGTGCATGAAGGAGTTAAGGCATATGTGTTCGATTTGTGAATATGTGGAGGAATTTTCGAGGTTGATGCTCCAAATCAATAACATGAGTGAGGCAGATCTTCTCTTCAACTTCATAGATGACTTGCAACCATGGGCATGCCAAGAGTTGCAGAGACGCTTGTGCACTCACCATTGCGAAGATGCTTGTCGACTACCATAGAGGTGAGTCTTTGAGATACATTGAAACTCTCTACGACCGTGATAGTAGTTAAGTGGAGGATAGACCTCCGCGTCATCAACATCTCTATAATGATAGAAATAGGAGACGTGATGACCATCATATAAGGAATAATAGGAAGGAGTTGTCGCCCAACTTGAAATGCTTCTTGTGTGATGGTCCACATTGGGCACGAGATTGCCCAAACAGGCACGCGTTGAGTGCTATGCTCCAGGAATGTGAGGACACACAGGAGCCGGCACGCATGGGTGTTTTGCAAGTCCTCAATTCCTCGATGCAAACCTCCTCACCTCCCAAGCCTCTAGATCGATCATTGATGCACTTGGAGGCTCTCATCAATGGCAAGACCACAAGGGTGTTGGTCGATACGAGTGCCACACATAACTTCATCAATACGAACGAGGCCAAAAGGTTAGGCCTACGACTTGAGAAAGGGCGAGCACAGATCAAGGCGGCGAATACGAAAGCTATACCCCTTGATGGAGTTGCTCGTGGGATTGAGCTACACATGGGTCCTTGGAGAGGCAAGGTCAATATTTTCGTAGCTCCCTTGGATACTTTGAATAAAAGAGGAACGTGAAAGGTAGAGAAAAGAAAAGAGAGATTTGTGAGTTATTATTATTTTATTTATTATTTAAATCATGGTTTATCAATTTAATTTGGTTAATCACAGTTAGGTTATTTTATGCTGATGTGTCAAAATACAATTGTAAATTTCAAAGGCTACTAATTACAATTTTGCCCTTCTAGCATAAAAAAGATGATCGGAATCATTAGTTGAAGGGGCAATTTGCAATATTTAAAAACTTAGGGATGATTAGTTTTTAAGCTAACCTCAAGGGGGAAATTATTGTTAACCCAAAATTTTATTTGTGTTTTTTTATAAAATATCAAAATTATTTTTTGTAAAATTAAATCAAAACTATATATACACTTTTTTGTGGGGGAGTAATCCGGGCCGTCCAAAGAGAGCAAATCCAATATGTGCAACAAATATTCAGTTTTCAACAGCATAAACAATTTTATATGTAATTTGATGCATGAAGAGGTCGCTATAATTGACCTAAAGAGAGTTGTACATTGACTACCACTATTACAAAACATTAATAATATTACTTTTAATTTGTTAAAAATTGATGTGATCACTCAATCCTTCCGATTCTAAATACTTTTTTTTTAATTTTTTAACTATTTTTCTTTAACGTCTCTTTCATTATAACATTAAAACTTGAATTTCTTTCCCATAAAAACAAAACCGCATATATTTTAACATAAATGTTGTAATTCAAAACTTTCTTTTAATGATATTAATCCCAA
The DNA here is from genome assembly GCA_013180625.2 of Boswellia sacra. NCBI lineage: Eukaryota > Viridiplantae > Streptophyta > Magnoliopsida > Sapindales > Burseraceae > Boswellia > Boswellia sacra. The sequence goes on from SNVD02014139.1 coordinate 7,815, forward strand.
TGAGATAAGAAATGTATTTTACAGAAGAGCATCCTACTACAGTACAATTGATGTTCATATATCAATTTTTAAAATTGTATAAAAGTTATAAATGAATATATAAAACAACTTTTATATTCTCATTTATAATTTTTTAACTTTTATATACTAATTTATAATTTTTACATATTTATTTATAATTTTTATATAATTTTAAAAATTAATATATTGTACATCAGTTGTACCGTATCGTACCCCACACCCAACAGATAAAGCATACATATCGTTTGTTTCTTGGTTGCTTCTACTAAAGAAATGAAACTGAATTTTTCTGAAAACCTCTTACTTCTTTAAATGCGAAAAAATATATCTTCATTTAAACCCTAAATATCCAGCTACAAAGTTTTTAGACAACAACAAGAAGAATATATATACTAAACTGACAACACTACTTAACAGGCCTATAGAAATGCTACTAAGACCAGTTGATTCATAGCCTTTGAGCAACCATTATTTATATTAGTTAGTGGAGAAGAATTAAATTGAAATAATAATCATTCTTAAAATTTAAACCCCTTGCACCAGCTAAATTTACGAGTCACTATCATTTATAAAATTTCTTATTTTCTTCTTCCGATTATAAGATGGTTCATAGTCAGAGGGCAGGCCGATAGATAGAGTCTAGGTGTAATATCTAGAGCTAGGACCAATCCTTGTGGGGGTGAATTCCTACAATTTCTTAGTTCGTAGCTTGTTTGGACCGGAGATAGGGAGTTACAAACGGGAAATAGGATTGGAATGGGGATGAAAATTTTTTTCTAATTTAAACAGGGATGAGGATCGTGTTCCAAAAAATAAATAAATAAAAATTAATATATGTGCATGTGTTTGTGTGTGTGTGTGTGTGAGTGAGTGAGTGAGAGGGGGCCGTTTGATTAAAAAAAGAAAAAGAAAAGGTAGATAGAGGAAAGTGAAAGAAAGAGATTAAGTGTAGCAGTAGCTTACACAGAGTCTCATATATATAGTAACAAGTGTTCCACTAAGAGTTTGATGAAGGGACAGGACCAACAGATGAACATGGCTGAAGAGTAACTAGGGCCATCTACGGAGGGCCATCAATGTGTGCAACAATAGAGGGTATGTCATGTCCTAGAGACAATGTCTCCGAGTCAATCAGAATACATTATATCAATGTTATATCAATGCGCATATTCAACACACATATTCAGTGCTATATCAATATGTGTATTCAACATGCATATTTTGACTAACTAGATCAGAGTACATCACATCAGTGCTATATCAGACAATATCTTTAAGTCAATTAGAGCACATCACATCAATACTATGTCAGTATGCGTATTCAACACACAGAATCAGTGCTATATCAGTAAACGTATTCAACACACATACTCAGTGCTATATCAGTACGCGTATTCAACACGTATATTCTGATTGACTCAATCAGAGTACGTCATATCAATGTTATATGAGACAATATCTCTAAATCAATTAAAGTATATCACATTAATACTATACAATATGCATACTCAATACGCACACTAGTACTATATCAGAACATTGAAAGATTCTCTTGGGCAATAAATATTCAGTTTTTGAGCGGTAGCATTTATAATTTTATACATGTAATTGATGCATGAAGAGGTCCCATCATTGACTGTGCGAAAGCTATACATTGACTGCCATTGTTACAAAACATTAATAATATTACTTTTAATTTGTAAAAATTGATGTGATCACTCAATTCTTCTGATTATAAAGACTTTTGACTCCAATGAAACAGATGTTAAAGAAAAATGGTTAAAAGAAAAAAAGAGAATTAGTTACGGTACAGCTGTGCCCAAATTTTTACGATATTTTTATAACTCATTTACTCCTTTTTTAAGTGCATTTACAATTTTTTTTTTGTCAAAAGTTGTTGTACCATACAGCTAATGTACTGAAGTGGAACTCAAAACATTAATAATATTACTTTTAATTTGTTACAAACTGATGTGATCACCCAATCCTTCCGATTCTAGAAACTATCTTATTTTTATTTTTAACTATTTTTCTTTAACATCTCTTTTATTAGAACATTTAAAACTTGAATTTAACCAAACGAGTACAAATCAAAGTAATCAAATTAAAGAAAATGCATTTAACCAGTCAAATCTATCCACATCAGCCATAAAAGTTAATATGCTGAGTGGTTTATTATGGTTTTACTGTAGTAGATAAGAAAATATATTGAATGCAAACCAAGCTAATTATGATGTCAAAGAATATGGAAGAGAAAATATGGATGGAAATGCGCATATACAAAGAAAATGATTTTTTAACATAAAATTTTTGACATAAAATTAGGTATAAATTTTTAACTATTGATCTACAAAAATTAATGATTGAGATAATTGATAAGTTCGTAGTATAAAATGTAATTTATTAATTTTTAATCTCAATTATTAAATTTTGTGAAATCAATGATAATAAATTTATATGAATAAATTGTGTTAAAAATTTATGTTATATGATCTCCTTTTGTGTGTGTGTGCGTGTGTGTGTGTGTAAAAGAGGTTGCATGGAGATTTTTTGGAATTCTAGAGGGTCATGGGAATTAGATTGTTGCTTTGTATGGAACGATTATAGCTTTTGGGTTTTCAAGATTAAATTGAATAATAAACTAGATTGAGTTGAGACCTAAGATGTATACGTATGTGATATATCAACTATTTTGTGATTTGATTCGTGTTGCCAAACACTTGCGTTGTTACCAGTATATTCGAGGAAGAAATTAAAATTGACTAATATTTACAAGTCTCATGAGTTATAGAAATGAGCTTTTGACAAGTACAAATGACAAATATATCGATTTTAGAATAACATAGCAAAAGATTCTTTCTCCCCTACCATAAGAAGTATACAAATATCATCTATGTAAGACAAATATCGGATATATAGATCACTTTTATCGTTGGATCAACTTAACATACTGCACGGTGTAGCGGATACATAAAAAACTTTAGTGCATTTGATGGATCGTATAGCATACCAAGCTAAGAACATTGCATGATGTAATGGATGCATCGAGAGACTCACTTTCCCACATAGCATCATTTTGGCTCGGAGCAGCAGCATGCAACAGCCCTAGACAAAGGCCATGACCGGTACAAGATCTGCTTGCAGCATATAAAGATATGGCAACAAGGATACCAGGATCAACAGGGTGATAGTATTGGTGGGGGAGTAATCAGTGCTGTCCAAGGATAATAAATTTTTCGATTCAAATATTTATTTTCTTTTAATGATATTGTCTTGTAATATAAAATATTCTTCTCGTAATTGACATTGTTATGGTCATAATAGAATTGGGCTTTAATTACACCTAACCTAGTAAGCCCATTACTGAAGCCCATTATTTGGGCCTATTATCTGGGTCCCACAATGACTCCTCCTAATGCCTATATAAACCCTTTGGATTATTGCTCAAGGCATGCACATTTTTCTAAACTCTTTCTCTCTAAATTTCCTTTGCTTTTGAGAGCTTCTCTCTCTAGGAAATCCTCTTAAAAAATTTCGGTGTATCAGAAACTGACTTGGGCATCAGAGGCTTTTCCCCGGCACCACCGCCGGTACCCTTGACTGTTTTCTTTGCTCTTAGGATTGGACTCGACGTAGAATTTAAGCTTCAACCCGCTTTCCTGCCGTTTGAAAATCGTGCATCGCTAGAGAATTCTAGAAGATGGGCTTGGGCTTGCAATCTTTCTAAAAGCTAGGCCAAGCCTTATGCATATTTGGGCCACTCTAACAAGCAAATTGGGTGGGCCATAACATCCTCCCCCACCTAATTTCGTGACGTCCTCGACACACTTTCGTCCTTATAGCATTGGATGTGCTCGCCAAATTGTCACAAGGCGTCTTCGCGTTCCCAGCTAGACTCACTATCAGGAAGGTTTTTCCACTTTACCAAGTATCTGGTGTATGGTGGAACTCCTCTCCTTCGCTTCTTCTTCTTTTTTAGTTGTAGGGGCCTTCCTGCAAGTTTCAATTTGCCAAACTTTGTCTCCAGTATCCAATCATGCTTCCAAGTCCATGCAAACAACACTTCAATGGCACAAAGCCATGAATTTTCACCTTGTTTCGGCTATGCCCATGTGCTATAAGAGGTTCGCTACATCACAAATAGTTTCACCCGTTTTTAATGTTCTCATGGCATTCCTATCAAAACTGACTTCTTATATGTGATTGGACACATCTCATGTGTTTTGGAGACTGGAAATTGTTTTATATTCACTTGGAACAACCTCTTTGTTTCGTGTTCACTATCCGATCCTCCTGTACGTTCTAGCATATTCCATATTGCTTATTGGATATGTTAATCAAACATGCTTCATCATGTAAAGTTTCACTCTCATTTCATTGTCTTGGCTTTGAAAAAAAATGCTTATGGTTTGGAATCTCTTACGTACAAGACCTCTATACTTATTGGAATTTATCTAATTTATATTAACTTGTTTTAGATGGGTTTTAGCAAGCTTTCTTGAAAGTATAAGCCAATTTAATATGCCTTCAATTTGTTTTGAAGTCTTGGATACATGTTCTTCACCATACTGCTACGTTATTTTCAATTAGTTAATAAATCCAATATGGTGATTAACTTATCTAAATGATTAAGTTTTGTTTGCCATCACTTTGCATGTAACCTCCATCATGTTTTACGGGTCCATGCACTCATATGTTTAACTTTTATTTTGGCTCTCTTATTTTATTTGTTTATTGTATGGTCACTAAATCTGATGGGTCAACACAAAGCCTCCTAGCATATATCTATACCTTCACATGCTTATTACACCTAGTATTCATCATGACACGGCATTTATTATTTCTTATATCATATTTTATAACTTTATACTTTATAGCATATTATATGTTGCATGCTACATTTTTTTTTGTTTTTCCAAACTCGGATAAGTATATTCTAAGTACTAACAGCCACTTTGGATTATGTAGCTAGCAGCCACCATGTTGCCATAGTGGCCACATGGATAAAAAATTCCAAGCTTTTAAACCTACATGCTATGTGTCCCGCAATCATGTATTCTACCTTTGTGGACCATGCATGCATATTCATGAACCAATTATCAAATCTTTCTACATAATTTTTCATAAAAGCATGTTGAGCAAACTATGCACTAAGTCTTCATTATTATTCTTCTCAAAACCGTAATCAATGAATAATATTCATTGAATAGAGAAGGGAGAAGGAAAATTTTCCTCCTACTTTGTTTGTCTGGAACACCTCGCGCGGCTGCCTTCCAAACTTGCCTTTTCCAAGATGCTATTTCCTCCTTGTTACGGCTGCCTTATCGCCTACCAACTTTGACTTTTTACATTATGACAACATATTAGGGATTTTATTACGAAAGGCAAGGGTAGTGAAAGGATTATAGAGATTTTATATATATAAATTGAAAGTCTACCTCAACATCTATCAATTATATGATCCTCATCCATGTGGCACCCACCTAGGGTTCAAGCCACGTTAGACTTACATGTATGGTAAAACTCACCTTTTAGGCCTTCCACTAATATTTAGATTACAGCCCTGAATAACTTAATCGCCCCTACGTTGACCCATTAGTCGACTTGGGCTTGGCGAGACTACTGTTATAGTCATAATAGAATTGGGCTTTAATTGCACCTAACCCAGTAAGCCTATTACTGAATCCCATTTTTGGGCCTATTATCTGGATCCCACAATGACTACTCCTAATGCTTATATAAACCTTTTGGATTTTTGCTCAAGGTATGGACATTTTTCTAAACTTTTCTCTCTCTAAATTTCCTTTGCTTTTAAGAGCTTCTCTCTCTAAGAAATTCTCTTAGAAAATTTTGATGTGCCGGAAACTAACTTGGGCGTCGGAGGGTTTTCGCCGGCACCCTTGATTGTCTGGCCGTCTGAAAATCGTGTATCAATAGACATTTACCCTAGCCTTACGCGGCATTGTCTTGCAATTTTAAAATTGATATTATTGTAAAATGTTGGAACATATCTTTTGATAATTATGAAGTATCAAAGGCCAACACTAATTAAATTCACCATTGAATTTATAGTTATTGTCAATGACTCACTCATCAACCATCATTTGGTCGACATAATATTAGTTCTTGCACAAATAATAATCTATTTTGGGGTGAGTAATAAGAATTGCTTTTATGATATAAAAGTAGGATTTTAGGCTTTAAGTTCTGCTAAAAGAATAATCAAACAAATCAAAGCCTAATATTAAAAAAAGTCAATTAAAAAAAACTAATAAACTTGTATATTCATGCAGAGATAATATTAATATCATAGAATGAATTGACGAAAGTGGCTTGGTTATTTCATTATGAATAAAGAAAAAACTAGATATAGTACCATATGATGGGTTAATATCAAATCAATATGTGATTGATTTTAATCTTGAAATGCAATACACATAATTACAAATACATCGTTTATCCGCCAAATGCAATTAATTAGATATTAATATTCCAACACAAAATTAAAATTGCTCTCCTTACAACAAATGTAAATGCAAATTTATGTGCCAAGCTTTATGGACTGGGCTTCATCTCGTGGTCCCAGCTAACCCAGGCCAAATTTCCTTGTGGCCCAATCCAAGGTTTATGTGCCCACAGTGAGTACTACATTTACAATAATATAATTATAGACATAATCTCGACTGTTAAGCAATTACATTTGAACTGCAATTAAAAAATAAGTTAATTACATGCTCTGTTGAATATATGAAAAATTATATACCTTAATATTGTTATTGATTTTAAGAAAAAGGAAGTGATTATATAAATTTTGGATTTCCCAAAAAAAAAAAAAATTGTTTCAATTCGACAATTTATGTATATAAATTTCTTTACACAATATGTGAAGCCAGAGTTGACCCTTATCGCGTCTACTTTCATATTAAATATAACATAGAAGAATATAATTAGATACCAAATAAATAAACTAGTAAGTAGTAAAATCATTTGATTTGATTTTGAAGAAACTAGAAGTATTATCCACTAATGCTATGAAACACAGAACAGGAACAGACCCCAGATGTGCTTCTGGGTTTTCTTGCATACTGAAATATATGTACTCACTTCTGGCTTCCATCAACGCCAACTCCGGCTTCCATCGCCTTTTGCACTCTCTCTAAGCGTCCAATAGGCAATTTGAGATTGATGGTTGGGCAAAAGAGAATTATTTCCGACTGTGAAAATGCAACTATTAGACATTTGGTGATTATAATTAATTATACTTGTTTTTTCCGGAATATAACAGATATTTTTGGCTGCCTAATCTTCTTGCTTTCTAACTGCTATTTACATGAAGAAATCATTGTCCAAAAAGAAATTAGGATTTTGCTAATCTTAAAAACATTTCATCTAACTTAATTATTTTCTATTATTTTTCTTCATTTAAATTGTATCCAAGTCATTTGAGAGGTATAATTACAAAATAGTAATACTTGATATAGTCCCATTTATTTCCTGAAAATAAGGAGTGATAAAATTTTTTAAAAATTAGTAACAACCCCTCTTTTCATGAACCACCCCAAAGGCAAGTTTCTTCCGACTTGTCAACACATAGATTATTATAATATAGACATGTTCGAGTTGATAAGATATTGCAATGAAAAGAATCAGCTGCGTAATTATAGATTTTTTTGGCTAAATTTTTTTTATTAATACTAAATTTGAAGTATATAACTAAATTTTATTAGAGATATAAATATTTACTATAAGATATGTGATATTTTTTTGATAAAATTAAATGTATGTTATATATATGTACTTTTTGTTATTAAAGAAAAACATATAATAGTAAATTTTAATTTTAACGTTTGATAAGGAATAATGAAAAAAATATATATCTTGAAAATATTTTTTTGATAAAGGAAAATACCCAATAATTACTTTTCAAAATTGTTCTATATTTTATAAGATTTATATGTGAAAATTTTACTTTCTTTATGACACTAAAATATTATATTATATTATATATTCTTTTTCATGAATCACATGGTGGTACCAAAGTGGATTAAAAAAAATAATACAAATAAATAAGTGAATACATAAAGTTTTAATTGATAATCATCGTCACATGCTTCTTCTTTATCTTGATTATATCATAACTATCTGTCTACAGCACTTCGATTTCCCTATGGACTTCATTTGATATCTTTTGCATTCAGGTACAGTTCTCTACACAACTTCATTTAATCAAAGCAAAGCGCCACCTCTTATAGGAAATTCTTGCTATTATTCACTTATTTATTTATTTTTTCCAAATATCGGTTTAAGTTTATCGAGACTCTTTGCAGTCACTTTGTGAGCATGATAATTAGTTACATTTATGTAGTAGCACTAGCATTGTGATTGGTTTCTATGCTTGAAATATTTTTTGTTACTTTCCAGGTTTTAAGGTAAAATGGTAGTTGAACCTGTATACGTGAATGAGTTTCAAGAATTAGCTGGGTTAGCCCTTCCAAGAATGTATTATGATTTCTTCTCTGGGGCAGAGGACCAGCACACCTTGAAAGAGAATGTGGAAGCATTTCACAGAATCACGTAATATTATTACTTATTAGCTAGTAGATGAGTAGTTTAGGAAATGAATCAATTATAACATCTGTTAACCAATCAGCTTTGTTCGTGGTTTATCAGGTTAAGGCCTAGAATTCTTGTAGATATGAGTAGAGTAGATTTATCAACTACAATACTTGGTTACAAGATTTCGGCTCCAATCTTCATTGCTCCAACAGCTATGCATAAGATGGCAAATCCTGAAGGTCTCACTCCTCTTGAGTAGTTCATGAATTAGCTATGGTGAAATTTCTAATATAATTAGTTGTTTCTGTGTATTTCAGGAGAAGTAGCCACAGTCAGAGCAGCAGCTGCAAGTAACACAATAGTGGTATTTTATTTTATTTTTTTATCACAAAGGTATATTGAACTGATTTCTTTACTTAGGCTGTTATATATGTATTAAAATTCCCTCTTCCTATTCCATCATGTCCAGCCATTCTTGAACTCGTTCATTTTTCAATTAGCAAAGTTGTGTCTCTTGCGCATCATTGACAGGAATTTGATGGCAACTTGGCATCCTTTCTGTCAATACGTAAACAAGCAGCGAGATATAGCAATTGCGCTAGTGCAGAGAGCTGAAAGGAATGGATATAAGGCTGTTGTCTTGACTGCTGATACTCCGAGGTTTCGTCGAAGAGATTCAGACATGAAGAATAAGTCAATTATCATCCCTTTCTCTTTCATTCTATTTGATTGCATTTGCATTTTGGTGCACTAATGTATTATGGAATGCAGATTGCATAAAGTTGTCTCCGGTAGTCTAGTAACTGAAACCATCACTACTTTTAAATATCATAAAAAATATTATTACACTTTGTCTCATTTTGTCACAGAAAAAAACCATATCTTTTGTATGTCATGTGAAAACTTCTGTAGATTGATTCTACCACAGCCAAAGAATTTGGAAGTCCTCTTAACAACCAAAATTGTCTCTGTGAGTGGATTCTTGTCCTTCATATTTGCAATTTATGGTTTGCAATTATTGGCACCATGCACTTGCGGTGGTCAATTCATATGCTGCATTTATCAGTGCCAAAGACATGTGCCTTTTGCCCTCAATTCTTTTCTCATACACAACATCAATAGTCATTGTGTGGGAGGGATATTGACCTTTGCTTACTTTTGCCTTTGTTTGAAGTCATAGACTAAAATCACATTGATTTAAAGGATCTAGACTTTTTCAGGATAAAGGTTCGAGTTTAGGAGCTTTTGTCAATAAGATCGCGGATGCCAGCTCAAGGATTTCTATAGGAGACTTCAGGATTTGAATGTGTCTCGTATGCCAGATGAGGATGTTATGAAGCTGGCATTGTACTACGTGCTAGAGCGTTTTTTCATGGCATGGGATCGACGCCGACTTATCTCCCGTGTGTGGTTGGATTTTGTCAACACACTGGATAATTTTAATAATTATCCATGGGGTTCGGTGTCTTTTGATAAGATACTTAAAGGAATGAGAAACGCATTGGACGGGAGGTTATAAAAGTATAAGAAGCAAGCCCCTACGCTATTCAGGTACATACTGCAAAACATGTGTGTTGACGTGTTTATTATTTTCTTTGGCGTACAAATTTAAATATATAGTGTCACTAAATACTAAATAACCCTCATGTTATGAAGGTTTGGTTGTACGAGGCTGTGCCGTACATTGGCGCGACTTTTGGGCGAGTGGCCAAGGACTGTGAGGGGAGGATATCGTGCTTGTTGAAGTGGGAGACAACGAAGACCCTGTCGGAGCACATCGTCAAACATGATGTCCTGCGGTTAGGAGGCTGGTATGTACAGTTCCGCTATCTTATGAACTTTTCTTGTTTTTGATCACACTGAATCACTGTTCAATCTGATTGATTATTTGTTTACACATGCTCGTCCACTCGTCCTTTTGGAGCCATCTGAGGCGGAGTAGAGGACATAGTGGTATGTTAGGCTTGTTGAAATAGTTGGCATCCGAAGAGGTGCACATGTGACTTGGGCGACATCTGTGGATGCTCTATTATTGCCTATTGAGAGGATTAAGCCACTTCTGACAGAGGATCCATCTGCTCCACCTCCTGCAGGTCAGAATTCCTCTGTTACACCTGATGTGGGGCCAGCCAGAGACACAGTCAGTCCTACAGGTGATGTTCGTATGCGGTCTCCGTCGCCTACTTCCCCTGTTTGTCCTACACATCCAGCATACGAGAGTCACGGTCACGAGGATCCATCCGGAACTCATGCCGCTGGACATAGTCCCCTATATAGGCCTGACGTGGAGCCAGACGATGACATTTCCCATCCTCTACACGATGTTCCTCCAAGCTCGCAAGTATGTAATAAGAATTTACATTCGTATTCTTATCCGTTTACATTTGCTGCTCCGTTGGTTTATGAAGGCTCTCGTTAATAATGACATACAGGCGCAACCAGTCTATGATGAGTTCCAGAGCACAGTACTGCATGAGCTTGCATTATTACGGACAGAGAACAAGGAATTGTGGGAGGAGATAGTTCTTCTACGTAAGGCTGTTGGAGGTTTGCTTTAATACAGGATTTGGATGGAGGTTTGGATGATGACGGTGAAGGTTAGCAGCCAACTAAACCAGATCCTGTGGACACGAGTGTTCGTGCCACCGATGCTCCTCCCACGGGCTTTGTTTCGCACCGAGGTCGTTGCTACTTCCAGGAAAGCATAAGCGGAGCCCCTTTGTCAGTCCACCGAGCAGAAAGAGAGCGAGGGTTGAGCCATAGCAGAAAGCCCTAGACGATCAGCATGTACAGCCAAAGGCCCCAGTTGTACAGCCAACAGAGAGACCAGATCAGTCGCACCCCGAGGATACAGGCAACGGTCTTGTCATTTGGACTCGGGAGCCACTTGTTGACCCACGTGCTCCCCTTGCATCTGCTGATGTCGACGCCTTCGAGGCATGGCTGGGGGACATGGAGGTTGATATTGATTTGGACGTCTGTATCGCTGATCATGCATTCTTCAAGACCATACTAAGGTCGTCAGAATGGCTTGCATCTGAGGTAGATTAAGTCCTTCTTGTCTCCTCCAATATTGCAATCTACCTTTCGAATTATTATTGATAACTATTATTGTATTGAGCACATGGATAGCTACTTGTGGATGCTACACTGCAGGGCTCGCGCTATAGCCGCACCTGATGTCCAGAGGTCTGCTTTCCTAGACACCACATTTTGGGTACGTATTTTGTAAACATCTGAATTTGTGCTTTACTTCCTGATTCCTTCAATGTGCTAACAGAACTCCTGAAATTGCAGCTAAAAGTGAAGTCGTTATAGGAACAATACTCGGACAGACTAAACGACATTAACTAGGTGAATGAGGCCGATATGGTCCAGTTTGTCCTGGGAGAGATGCCCTCGATGGAAGACCATGGGTCGATGTGGCCAAAGTAAGTACCTTTATATTCAAAAAGTTAGTATGTGCCCCTTTATTTGAAATGTTGTGATTGATTTCCATGGTGTCAATTTCCTTTTGCAACTCTATGTCCCTGTTAACATCGGCGACGATCATTGGGTGGCAGCGGAGGTGGATTTGAATCGCCATGTCGTTGTCATATATGACTCATGTGTTGGCCATAGTTCCACAGACATGGTTAGAGAGACAGTCCGATGCCTGGCTGAGCTTATACCCTATATGGTGTCAATGGAAGTTTATGATCTTCCTGACTACCCCATAACCCCTTATGACATCATGCGCATCAGGGATGAGACTGAGGTGCCATAACAAGAGGCTGGGGGAGGAGCATGCAGTGTGTACTGTTTGAAGTACATCGAGTTCTTAGCGGGGGGCGCTCCACTGACAGACATTAAGGTGTTTATGGATGAATGCCAGCGGAAGAGAATGGTGGTACAGCTATGGGTTAATTGCATGCATCCACAGGCGGAGGAGGCCGCCATGACTATCACAGCGCCTATCGAGGTTGGAGCCTTGACAACGCCTGCAGATGTTGACCATGCGCTTGTAGATGTTGTGCATGTTGAGGTTGCGGCCACCAAAGGGAGTGTTGATGTTGTGTCAACGGATGTTCCAACCACCATTGTGCATGCCGACGATGATTCAGCAGAGGATGAGTAACAGCCCAGTATGACTGTACCATGATCTCGTGTCATGTATATATTATGTATAGTTACACATTTTTTTTAGTAGATAGTTTATGGATATGTACATATTATTGTATAGTGACTTTTTTTTATAGTCACACTTGTTTTCCATGTACAGTGGTACGAAAACTTGTGACTACATATTTTTTCGGTTGTATTAGTACAAATGTGTACCTGGAGCCCATTTCACTCATACATGAATGGTTTAGGCACAACACACGTATGTTTTATATATTGACGAAGCACATAAATTCGGGTCTAATATATTGCTGTTAAGATAGTCTAACACCCATTGTATAGGTTCGAAAAAGCATATAAACTCATGTTTAATACATTAATGTTACATACATACATTGACGAAGCACATAAGTGAATGTTTCATACATGAATGTTTAATACAATTACAAAATCACATATATGAAAGTTATTATTAATTTGAACAAGCCAGAAATTGGAATACAATAAATATTACATAGACAAAATAAGTCCCTGGCTACATTTGGTAGTCTTCATCCCTTATCATGAAGTGGAACTGGGTTGCAGTAAGTTTGACGATTGTGCCCGGAACTTCCACATCGCCCGTAAGTTCGAGACGAGCTAGACTCACCGACGAAAGAGATTTGATTCTTCCGAGGACGACCGGCTGGTCTCCTCATGACTGGCGGTAGAACCACTCTACTGCGAATCTCCTCAGGAACCATCCAATCCTCACTAACTCCAATAGGAACAATTGACATAGCATATGCATGTAGTAATGTTTCAGTTGTATACCAATGGGCACAATAATCATGGCACGTCAGTAAATTCATAAGCTTGCAAATAGCCAATACATGTGCACATGGCACCCGGCAAGTGCAAACACCCGGCAAGTGCATGTATGAGCGTGCATGTCAACAATGCTAACACGGTTGTTGTCTCTAACCTCATACATAGTAAGAGAGATACCACTAACCCTCATGCGTTCTCCCTCCTTTAAATGCTCCTCCATCAACTTGTTAGCCCACGGCGAGAGATGTAATTCCAAGTTACCAAATAACTGTCGACGCTCATAGAACCATTGTTGCAAGTTGGCCCGATAATAATCTGCTAACAATGTCACCAGAAGGAATCAATGGTGTCACAAACAGCTGTTCATCGACTTAGCTATATTTGTTGTCATGATGTTATACCGTCAACCATGAAACTGTGAACGTGCCCATTTCTCGACTCCAATATCTTGAAGATAAGCTGGTGCTGCTGACATATATGATTCAATTTGTCGCATATGATAGTTGAAATCAGCACAGTGATATGTCCTTGCGGCTCGGTGGTATATATCCAACAAAGTCTTCTCCTTGAAAGTTGCTTTCAAGTTACCATTCAGATGATGAGTGCACAATCAATGCAGTGCATGAGGAAAAACTGCTATAATAGCTCGTTCAATGCTACAATGACGGTCAGAAATGAAAACAAGATCTCGGACATTTTGTACAATATGATCATGCAACTATCTCATGAACCAGGTCCAGGATTCATCATTTTCAGAATGCCTAACTCCAAATGCCAAGGGGTATATTTGCTTATTTCCATCCATACAAGAAGCCAAAAATGTTGTACCTCTATATTTTCATTCCAAAAAAGAACCATCAACTACGATGACTGGCCTAATTGATGATGCAAATCCAGCAATAGAGGCCCCCATACTCATAAAATGGTTGTTGTCATCAGTTTCTAAGGAAGTTTTGGTCCCTGGGTTTGCTTTCTCAATCATGTACATGTACTAGAAGAGTAGTGTGAATGATTCCTCATGAGATCCGTGAAGTTCTTGCAAAGCTATCTCCTTTGCCCTCCATGCCTTGTTGTATGTGATATTAACACCTAATGACTCCTGAACATCAGACATAATATCTTTTAGATGATATATTCTAGATGCCTCAACGAATCTACTCTTAATATGTTTGCCAATGACATGTGCAGTTGCATATTTGTAATTTCAGTGAAGTCTGGCTCCGGAGCATGTGTGATGGTTCTTATACTTTTTTACTTGGAAGAAATGTGAATCGGCTATCTTTGTGGCACGTAAACGTCATTTACAAGATTCAGCACGGTAGACAACCTTAAACCTTATTGCATTGGAGTTCCTCACATTGAATTGAAAGTTCAATCTTAGTGCCAAATTCGATGAATGCACGAACTTTCATCGGATGTTGCTGATATAAGTTCCACTTGCTGAGTGAAGCATAGAGGGATGAGATGATCTTTCTCGCCTACGTACTACATCAGATCCTGACCTCTGTCTTCGCTTCTCCCTAACTTCAACTTTGACAATTAAGGGTGTATATGACTGTTGGTCCTCCAAACAATGTTGTATAAAGAAACAAACATCGTTGTCAATCTCAATAGGAGTCTGCATTGGTGGAAGACCCTTAAAAGCAAATTGAACCTCTAAACTGATGTTATGCTTATGAAGATCCCAACCCATTTCAATACTAATATAGTCAACCAACTCATTATAGGTAGCAGACCTACGAATTATCAATGGCTTCGCCCACCCACCGGCGTAGAAATAACCACCATTCTCTTGCATAGTCCAAGAACCATTGTATAGCATAAGTATGCGTAAAGTTTCCATATCCTGCATAATAGAGACATATCATATAAGTCCGTGGACAATAAATCATTACAAAATTGCTTACAAAAGGTACAAAAATGACATTTCTGCCTAAACGCTCGATGAAACTCGATGGTAAACACTCGACACTCGACAGTCATCTCGACACGTGATGCACGATGACCGATGCTCGACTAACGTGACACACGGTACTCGACACACGAACTCGACGAAATTTACATTCGATACTCATCATGTTCGGTACTCCACTCGACGCACTATCACGACACTCGATCCTAGACTCGACACAACCCCTAGACACTCGACTTTACCATCTGACATGTCGATGGTCTATCCGACACAACCTCTCGACACTTGACGGAGCTTGACAAATCTCGTCTTCTTTCCCGTCGACTGCGATACCAGATTTTCTCACAACGAATTCCAATTTTCAGCAAATTTTGACAAAAATCGCACTATCTCTAACATTAGTTCATATACATATCCCTATTTTAAGCTACATCATACGGTTGACAGTTACCGAAATAATAAATAACCAAAACATTACAACCTATTGAAATTTTCAAGCCATTTAGAGAGAGAATAACAAAAGTTTTTCTTACCTTGTTGCTCAGCTTCAGTTGTTAAAGATTGTTTCGTACAGTGATGTGTATGAAGGAGTCACTAGTTTCTTTGTTTCGTTTACTTTTTTTTTTCTAAATTCAATTACATATGGGTAAGGGTAATTGAGTCTTTTTGTCAAGAAAGTGTCTATGGCATGAAAAGTTTTTAGGATGTGTCCAAATTTCACTAAAGGCCCCTAATTATGTCCATTTTTTCAATTTTGCCTAATTTAAATGAATAACAAGATGATATTAACAATTAAAAGTAAGAATGGTAGGTGTTACTACCGACTATTCAAATATAAAACAAAAATAAAAGGTGATAAAACCATCCATAGAAATAGGTGATAAAACGTACCATGGTAAATAAAAGAACAAGTTCAAAAATAATAAACGAGAATAAGTGAAATACATAAGTAAGAGAAGCTAACATAATAACAATGAAAGCTAAGATCAGGGGATCCGCCCTTGATATATACATATAAGGATAAATAACCCAATTATAACTCAATTGGAATCCACACATCATGGAGGCTCCAATCGGAAGATATGTCATTTAAGCTTGTTTTAGTTATATGAATTATATTTGTTCTTACCAATATTTATACCAATTCTTGTAAATGGGTTCAAGTATCCAATGTGCCAATCACTATATGTCTATAATAAATCAATGTTCCTAACTAGACTTGTGTCGGTAAGGAAGGACCATACAACATTTAGAAAGGATTCAAACATTTGATGTGCCAAGGATTGTCTACAATAGATCAAGACCTCTACTTTACGAGTGGTGTCAAGATTGATTAAGAAAATAAATATAAAACATATAAAATAAGTAACATAATATTATGATTATTAAACACATGTCAAGGGTTAGAAAATCCTTATTCTTATATCAAGAGTTTCACCCTTTCACCTTAGCAAGAGAGAATTTAGGAAGACGTTACACAAGAAAGAAAAGAAATTGCAAAAAGAAAATGATTTATTAATAACATTAAGAGAACAAAACAAAAGGGAGAAAACACAAGAATAAGAAATCCCAGCCAAAGCCAAGATACCCTAATGGGGTCACAATGCACCTCTATTTATAGATATATTCAAGGGCAAACTTATCAAATTACAAAGAGACAATTGTAAAATATCTTGTTGACGATTTGGATCATCATGTGCACCAACTTTGACCACCGATTTTGGCACTGAATTAATTAGAATTTTGATCACATGTCTTCATGAGAGTTGTAAATATCTCTCTCAGCTTTCTAGAACATCTTGATTAATATGATTTGGATGCGTATATCGAGAGACATGATCAAAATACGGAGGCATGGTCAGGCTGGACTGAAACCGTAGATGGGTTCACTTCAAGCCCATTTTCAATCCACTATTAGCCCGAATTTCATGATGCTTGTGAAATATGATCTTGTAAATAATTTAATCAGCTTTTCAAGAAATTAAGATTTGTATCATAGAAAGTTATGCCCATTTTACAAAACCTGTAACAAAAACCAAAATTAAAATGAAGTTAGTTCAAAAGATGTAAAGACTACAAATATGCTTAAGTTGAGGAATTTAATGAAACTATTAGTGCAAAATAATGGATTAAGCTCTTATAAATCATAGACTTTTAAGTGTTCATCATGGACCAAGTCATAAATATCCTCTACGAACTCCCGACGAGTCCGACATCGCTGCCAAAAAATACGATTGTTCTTCTCATACCTGATAAAATAAATCGTGGTAGAAAGAACCAGCCTCGCAAGCACATGTCCAAAATCTTTTTGACTTTGAAGATGAAGGGAGGACCATTGAAGAAGTGAATCCTATGAAAAGGATGGCCATGTCATGAGAGTCTTCACTATTATTGCCCGCCAAACGGAAGAAGAAAAAGGACAGTAACAGAAAATATGCCCATGTATTTTTGTAACTGATCCATACAAAGCACATGTTGTAGAGGATAGAGTGCCACGATGCTGAAGATGATCCATAGTATACAACCTCCCTAATAAGGCCAAACAGAGGATAAAAGAGTGCCAGGGGACATGGCCAGGAACCAGAGAAGATAATGAATAGAATTCACCGATCGTCTAGCCCAAAGAAATCCCAAGCTGAGTCAATGAAAAAGATGCCTGAAGAATGCCCTTTCAAACCTAATGATATATAGCCCCAACAGTTGGACGAATCTTGATTGAGTCCTAAATCAACTGAAGATCTAGTCCTCTAAGCAGAAAAACCCAATCCCTATCCTGAATAATATCTGACACCCTGGCACCCAGAGGTAGACTCGTGGATGATAAAGTTCAAAAATAAAACAAATCATACAAGGGTCCTTACGGTAATCAATAATCCTGTCAAAGAGAGGTGTCCCTGCCATCTCCAATACAAGTGATGAATTTACCCCTGCACCAATCCCTACTGAGAAGAATCTTCCTCCAAGACCAGGAGGCACTAGACGTAACTCGAGCCTGCCAAAACAATCAACCCCAAAGAAGCACATGATGAACCGATGAAGACCAAGTGGAGGACTTGTCCGAGAGCAACCTCCAAATATGCTTCAGAATAGCTATCCGATTCCAATCCTTAACCTGTTTGATCCCCAAACCCCTATCCCTCAAAGGGTAAAAACTGAAGTCAAGCTACCTTCGCCCCAGAACGAGACAAAGAAGCACCCTTCCAAAGGAAAGTAGCTAGAATACCCTCAATCGTCTGCACCACAGTTGCAAGTAAGATGAACATAAAGGACCAGTAGACCTGGATAGAAAACAACACTGACTTGATTAACTGGAGCTGACCAATATAAGTTAGAGTTGCAGATGTCCATAACTGGATCCTAGACAAGATCCTCTCAATCAAAGGCGCACAATCCAAAAGTCACAACCAAGTACTAATTAGAGGTAATCCCAAAAATCTGACCAGTAGAGTCCCAACCTGAAAACCAAGGATAGCCTGTAATGCAACTTGATCCTCCTCACTAATCCCTAAAATGATAACATGGCTCTTGGCCAAATTGATAATTAACCCTAAGAGTTGTGCGAACTCATCTAAAGCATCTCTAACTACTCCTACAGAACCCACATCTACCCTACAAAAAACCATCAGATCATTCGCAAAGCAAAGATGGGTGAGGGATACCTGTTGATACCGCTAAGGAAAATGAAACCCCGACTGTTAAGCAGCCTTTCAAAGAATACCACTCAACCCCTCCATAGCTAACATGAAAAGGTATGGTGATAAAGGATCACCCTGTCGAACTCCTCTAGATGTAGTAAAAAAAACCATGAAGCTCCCCATTCAATGAAACTGAGAAGTGCGTAGAGGATAGGCAGGTCTCGATCCACTGAATCATACACTCCGGAATACCGATAGTCTGTAATCCCACGCAAATGAAATTCCAGTTGACTGTATCAAAAGCTTTGAGAATATCCACTTTTAGTGCACACCTCGGTAGTGAAGTCCCAAGATGGTAATTATGCATGAGCTCTTGTGTCAACAAAATAGCATAAAAAATCCTCCTCCCTGGGACCAAAGCAGACTGTGAACTCCTTATTACATTAGGTAAAAGTGTTTTAAACCGATTTAGTATCACTTTTGAGATACAATTATAAAGCATATTGCAACAAGAAATCGGCCCAAAATCACTCATGGTCCTTGGATGCTTAACCTTGGGAACCAAAGCAATCCTGGTAACATTAACACACCTAGACATCCGACAGGTAGCAAAAAAATGTTACACAATAGCTCTAAACTCTACACCAATTATCCCTTAAGCTCTCTTAAAGAACAAAGAGGTGTATCCATCTGGCCCAGGAGCTTTGTCATCGAGAATAGAGAATAAAGCTATTCTGATCTCCTCATCGGTAATGGGGCAAATCAAACAAGGTAACATCTCCTCAAAAACCCGCCCAGAAAGGAACCTGGAAGCATCCGCAACAGAAGGCCGAGTAGGAGCTGTAAGGAGTCCCTAAAAAAATCTCACCGCCAGCTGACCTAAATCGCCTTGATCAGTAGTCATCGTACCATCCTTATCCTCAAGCCGATGAATTCGGATCCTGACTTGTCAATGGATCAAAGACCTATGAAAGAATTTAGTATTCCTATCCCCCAAAATGAGCCACTGAACTTTAGATCTCTGTCTAAAGAAAGCCTCCTCATCTTGATAGAGTCAATAATATCTCTTGCAAAAATCCCTCTCAATTGAAATGCACTCTGCCAAAAACAGGTTCTCATCCAAAGCAACCTGAGTTGCAGTCCACTGAGCCCGGGCCTTAATAACCCTACTGGATATGTTACTAGAATTTCGACCATGCAAAGTCCTAAGTTCTCGCTTCAACATAACCGAGCTTCTATGTGAATCGATACATGGGGTTGTCGTCCACTGGCGCTTCCTACACTCTCTAAATAAACTCCAAAAAATCTTCTCGATCAGCCCAGAAATTCATAAACTTAAAAGGAGTGGGCCTCCAATGTCTCTGATCTCCAAACCAAATAACCATAGCACAACGATCCGAAATATCCCTAGGAAGAATCTCTGTAATAGTACCTGGCCAAGTCGAGAACCAGGAAGAACTACCAAAGCTATAGTCAAGTGCCCTCAGAATAGTCCCATCTCCCTGTTGTCCTTTATGCCAGGTGTACCAAAGCCTAAAAGATGGAACCTTGATCAACTCTGCATCATGAACACACTGCTCAAACTCATCCATATAACTATGCCAAGTCTAATCCCCACCAACCCTGTCTGAATACCTCAAGATAGCATTAAAATCGCCTAATGCCATCCAAGGTAAATCTTCAAAGGCCGTAGGCTGATCCCTAATAAAGTCCTATAACTGCCAACGAATACGCAGGTCATTAGAACCATAAACAAAGACCAACCCAAATGAAATCTTATCTGATAATCTGGTAGCCTGACAAACAACCCACTGAGGAGAACACTGCAAATTGCTCATACTGTATAACATAGGTCCCAACAAAGCAATATTTTACAGGCAACCGAATCCGTGACATTCGACAGAACCCCTAAGAAGGACAAACTATTGAAACCACTAACCCAAGATGCTGCTAATGAACCTTAGTCTCTAAAAGACCAATTATACATAAAACAAATCTAGAAATCCAACTCCTTACCGCCTTTTGTGTAGAGAAGCCATTAAGGTTTCTAATATTCCAACTTCCCATCATAGGAAACTGGAATAAAACACAAGCTAAAAAAGAAACAGTAGGTGGGGTCACTTACCCCACCCAGCCCCATCGCCTCTCTTGGCCTTCTTACCCTTTTTACCTTTTCCCCTAGATGAAGGATCAATAGGCGGGCAAGTATCTAAAGGTATCAGAGCAGGAGTCTCGGAATCAGCCCCTATAAGTCTCAAAGGTGATGGAGTCGCTGGACTATCAGACAAGGAAGCCTCCGTGTTTATAATACACTTCGAAAACGCCAAAAGCCTATGCTGATCTGCCTCAAAGACAGATAGTGAATCAGAACTCGAATTAGACTCTGAACCTGAAATCAATGATGCAACATCATCACTAGGAACGACCATCAAAGCCCAATCACCCTCAGTTGGTCCTATAATTACTGGGGCAGATACCCAATGCTCGATATGAACTGTTGCTGTGACGTCAGGGACAATAGCCTTCCCCTTATCCTTCGAAACGGGGACTGTAGTAGTAACTGGCGCCTCAGCCCTGCTAGATGTAGAATGCACAACAGGCATAAGAGAGGTATGTCTAAACAGGCAACACTTAGTATAGTGTTTCATCTTCCACTCATATTCTACTCTGATCTTGATAGGCTCAGAAGATAGTTTGCATCGGATCTCAAAAGTCATGGACTGGAGAATGCTCCGCATCTAACTCAACACAAACCTGAGCATAAGATAATCGGGTCCACTCATAAGTCATTCTATCACATGAAAGAGGCCTCCTGACCATACTAGAAACACTGCTAAGAGCTCTAGCTGACCATAGTGGAAAAGGCAATCCATGCAATCTAACCCAAACTGGAGTCCTAGAAATCTGATTCTAATTAACAGAGAAGTGGGGATTCCAATTTGCAGGATAATTTTTTTCCCTCCAAACATCCAAGCTCCTCTCTCCAAAATACCATGGACCTTATCCTTAGTCCTAAAGCAAAAGATCAGAAGACCTGTGCCTAGTGGAACGAGCATCCTCCAACCCGTTAGATTTTCATGTGCGCATGGCAATAAGCTGCACAGCATGGAAAGGCATGTCATAACCCAAAAAAAAACCCACAATACATGGCAACCACTCAGACTCATCATCATCTATCAACTCATCTGGCAATTCAAGAACAGACCCTGGCACCTTAGGTACAACCGAATCCAAAGAAAAATAAGTGCTGGCCTCAGACACTCTCACCTTATCAGCCCAAGAACCCAATGTTTGGGATGGTTTGGTATTGGTCTTGGGAAGGGGACATGGATTGTTAGTGTTGGCGGGAGGGTTGGTAGGGTCAATTGCGGTGGGTGGCATAGTGAAAGTGATGTCGTGTAAGATGAGGTTGGTGTGGTGTAGGATAAGGGTGGTGTGATGAAGGATAAGAATATGTTGTGGCAAAAGGTCAAAAAAGTGACAGGCGTCAAAACCACATAACAAAAACTTCGTATGCAACCCAAACACAAACAAAACAGCAACTCCACAGCAATCCAAGCATAAGCGAAGAAAGACAAAATGAAATCACAAGAGTAAGGATACAAACCAGTCACCAAAACGGACGGGAAAATTTGTATTGATAATAACTTTCAGTACCGACGTCTGTTTGCTATGAAACTTCCACTGATCAACTTGTTTTGTTGAGATCTGTCTACCGCTACCTTCGCCTGCCAAGAACGGAAAGTGAGGATATACTATACAGGCATAAAACAGTCACCAAGAATATTGTTCCAGTCGTAACTGCATTGTAGAGGCCACAAAATGGATCAGCACCAATGGCAGTTGATGCACCGTGTCGAAAGCTTTCCAACGATATATTACATGCCTAAATCGGATACCAGAATTGCGCTCTAGAAGCAAAAAAAGAGTTTGGAAGATACTGTTCCAGCGAGAAACTCCTCGGCTATCCGTAGCAACAACAAAAGTGCACACGAATAATTATATGAAGATAACTTCCAACATCGATGTCCATTTGCTATGAGATTTCCACCAATCAACTCGTTTTGCGAAGACCTTTTCATTGCTAGCTAGCTCTCTTGGAATGGATAACAAGAAAACACTGTAGATGCAAAAAAAATTAACCCGTGACACTATTCCAGTGACAACTCCGCTCGATGTTAAAATGGAACAAAAGCAGCGGCGGTTGAAGTGTCTCATCGAGATCTTTCTACCGCTATCTTGCCCACTCAAATCGAACTTCAGAAATGTATTGTAGAGATAAAACAATAGTTTGGTGAACACTGTTCTAGCGATATCTTCTCCCTCGGGCTGCTTTTGGCGACGAGAATGGTGCTGGAAGATTCCTCTCGTCAAGACCTTTCCAACGATATCTTACCGCCCTGATCTGATGTCGATAGCATCCGGTAGGAGTTCGACAAGGTGGTGGTCGTTCAGAGAAAATTTCAGAGAAAATATTTCCTCCCCTAAACCCTAAACCCTAAGAAACCCAGAACCCCAAAACCCTAAAACCCCAAAACCCTAAATCCTAAACCCCAAAAACATTGAAACCCTCGAAACCCCAAATACCCCAAAGCCTTAAACCCTAAAATCCAAAACCCCAAATCCTAAACACTAAAACGCTATTATCCTAAAACTGTCGTCGTCTCTGACCTCCACTCCACCGCCATTTTTCACATCTGTCACAGCCACCTCCGCCTTTCTCTACCCTGACTCACCTGAAACGTCCTCTGTTATCGCCTAAAAAAAAAAAAAAACACTAGCCCGCACACAGGTAAGCTCCAATTTTTCTAGTCCGTGCGCTGGTAAGCTCTTTCTTTCATCCAATTTTTCAGTTCATCCACGTCTCTCTTGTCATTAAGGGGAAGGTGACTCCTAGGGTTTTTTATTTTCCAATTTTCTCATATATGGGTGTGCATCCGCAAACAGCCTCATGATTTCTGAGGGATTTCATTCCCTCTAGAGTAGCCGCCCCTCCCCATCCTTCAATTTTCTTTTTTTCTTTTTTTTCCTTCTTCGTTTTTTAGTTTTCATGTTTAGAATTAAAATGAATCTAGTTAATTTGGGTTTTTTTTGTTATTTCTAGTTTCTGACATCATAACAAATAATAAATTTTGTTATTTATCTTTAATTTCAGTTTCGAAATTTCAATAATTGTTTTTTATTATTTTGTGTTTGCTTTTTTTTTTTTTTTTGCATATGTCCAATGCTTTTTTATTTTTGTTTTTTTATTCTTTGCTCGTGAACATCGCTCTTAATTGCTATTGTTATTTATGTTCTTAGGTGGGCCATGAAAGGGCTGTGAAATTCTTTTGGTGCTTTAGTAATTCAAGAGGTCCAACGAGATAAAAGACCAATCACCAAATCAACCATCTCGTCTAGAGCAACTTTTAGGTATGCATTTCTCTTGTAATTTTTTTAATTATTCGTTTTTAATCGTGCCTAACCACTTATTTTCTATGGGGTTTACGAGGTTTTTCTAAATTGATGGAAGTTGGGAGGGATCGGTTGATCAAGGTTAGATATTTGAGGTTCAGATCATATAGACAAAGTGCTTGCTGAGATGAAATTTATATCTACTTTTTTTCTTGTAACCGTAAATTGAGGATCACAAAATTTATCTGTTTTTTTCTTTTTAATCCTTTCCCCATCAAATATTTATATATTTTTCGAAAAGAGAACATACATTTCTTCCATTTACCCTGTTATATTTGAGATTTTGAGTAGAAAATCTGAACCAACCCAATCAACAGGAAGCCTCCAGTCTTTCATCTCCTTTATGCTTTTTTTTTTTTTTTCCTTTCTTTTTTCCAATTAAAGATCGGTATCAATGTACTTCCTGCATGGCTGCATTTGTAGTGTAAAGTTTCATTTTGGTATTTGTTTGATTTAAAGCATGATTAGATACGCCAACCCCTAAGATTTTTAGATTATATTTTGTTCTTAACCTTACCCATATGAGATTATGAGTATAAGTACTGTTTCTTGGCATATTCTCATTTAGTCATTTGTTTCGGAAGATTAATACTTAATTATGTTAATAATGTTAGAGGATAAGCTAATTTGGAAGATCACTCTTGGATAGAATAAGAGATTTCGGAGACAATTCACATGGTAATGTATTTACACAATTTGAAGAGCAACGAAGGCAAAGATTGATTCATTCACACCATATGCATATGGAGAAATATAATATTTGACTGACCACACCCTTCCTATACTTAATTTCCCACAACATACTTTAATTCAAGTATTTTAATCATTACGTTTTCAACAACTTTGCTGACAATTTATATGTTTTATTTTTCTTTATTAATTTAACTCCAACCTTTGTTTTAAGAATTGAAGATTGAAGTGTGACAAATTGATTGCATAATATAAAGAGTATTGCATCTACTTTAATGATATGGTAGAGAATTCTCATTCAATGATTCAAGCAACAAATAAATAGCTATAATTACTTTTATATTCTTCTCATGCAATAATTAATTGTCATAGTCTACTAATTACCTTTACTAATGGCCTTATTACTATGCATTTGAAGGATTATTAGCACTTCAACCATTTGGCATTTCGATTCACCTCTAGTTAAGCAAAGTTTCGGATAGCAATTGAGGATAAACAATAAGGTATTATAAATCATTTTTTTTCTTATTCATCGTATATCGTAAGTAAAGTCTGATAAAATATAAAGTAGGAAAGGTTTGATAACAATAAATCCTAAGATAAAGCAAATAGAAATGTCATTGGATAATTTGGATTATTCTTATAATAAATCAACTTCTAATGCTAAAAATTAAAAAATTTGGGCTTGGGTTTGTCACACTATCTGGCGCTACAAAAAGCGATTTGTTAACACTGGGCCATCAAATGTCGAGCACAACGGTCCATGTGAGCCTTACGTGTTCGTTGCTTAGAGCACGAATGTCCACCCAATTTTGGGCAGGCTCTTGCTTAAGCTTAACTACGCGCTGACTGCGCTTGCTACTCCATCGACTCAATCTCTTGGGAGATGGCGTCGCCTTCAGATAAAAAAGCCACCATAATTGACGGTAAAGCCGTCGCTCAGACTATCCGATCTGAAATCGCCAATGAAGTTCGTCATCTTTTCGAGAAATACGGCAAGGTATTTTCTAGATTTTAGCATTACTACCGTGTAAAGAATTAAATTAATTGCAAAAGATGATGAGTTTAGTTTTATTCATTTCATTTCAGTAAATAATTTGAATATTTGATCTGGTCACTCAGGTGCCGGGATTGGCCGTAGTAATTGTTGGCAACAGGAAGGATTCTCAAAGCTATGTGAGTATGAAGAGAAAAGCCTGTGCTGAAGTTGGGATTAAGTCCTTCGACATAGACTTAACTGAACAAGTTTCAGAAGCTGAGCTCATCAGCAAGGTTCATGAGCTTAATGCAATGCCTGATGTACACGGTTGGTTAGTTCTTCATATATGCAATGCAACAAACAAGTTGATCAAATATAAGTGTTATCTTATACTTCATTTGTTAGAAAAATATTGCCTTTAATGAGTGATCAATGAAATGCTCTCGTAACAACATTTCCCATATATCCAAATATGTAAGCATAGTTGTATTGTTGATGTGGGATTTACTCTTAGATTCGTTCGTTTGATCGCATGAAGAATCAGGAACAGGCGTACCCTTTGTTTGTAGATGGGGGAATTGTGGAAATTTGAATTAATTCTGTTGAATTTATTTTGGATTTGCTTCTTTTAGTGGACTTGCGTCGTTGTGTTTATTGAGAAGACACATTTGCACTGACAGGTATATTGGTTCAGCTTCCATTACCAAAGCAAATAAATGAAGAGAGAGTTTTAAGTGAAATCAGCCTCGGGAAGGATGTAGATGGTTTTCATCCTCTGAACATTGGCAAGCTTGCTATGAAAGGCAGAGATCCTCTTTTTCTTCCTTGCACCCCCAAGGCAATATACTCTGCATTACGCAACTATGATTGTAATTAAAATTTTTCTCAGCATTCAGTTTTGGTATGGTATTTTTTTCTGTTTTCTGAGATATATTTTCTTTACAGGGATGTCTTGAACTTCTTTCACGAAGTGGTATAAGTATAAAAGGAAAAAAGGCAGTCGTTGTGGGTCGAAGTAACATAGTTGGTCTGCCGGTTTCACTGCTTCTGCTGAAAGCAGATGCCACTGTTACCATGGTCCATTCACATACTCAGAACCCTGAAAGTATCATTCGAGAAGCTGACATTGTCATTGCAGCAGCAGGACAAGCAATGATGGTAAGAAGAGATGGTTCGTGGAGTTGTCTATCAATTCAAATAAGATTATCAACTTATTCTGCTGTTTGCCTTATTGTTTAATCCTCGTTGGGGCCCTCTTAAATTATCTGGCTCTTTAGCAAATTTTAGTTTGATTAATCCTAAGCCTTCTGACATGAAATGCTAATGATGCTGTAAAATTCTTGGTTAAGAGTTAACGGTGCTATATCCTTGAATATCTTAAATGAAAACTCATCCAAGTACTCTAAATAACATGAAAAAGTACGTCCTAGTCCTGACTTCAGTGCTAATACATTAAGTTTATTTGGCATAATTTTCAAAAATGGTGGAGACTCTACGACTGGTTCTGGACACAATTGATCCCAACATTAAATTTCCACATCTTCTTATAAGAGTAATTATGTTCAATCTTATATTTATGTGTTTTGTAGCCCAAGCAGGCGTCCATGTGTATATTTTCTGTCCATTTGGTTTCTTTTCCATAGTTTTATTTGGGGTTAGTAGCTCTGGTCTGACGTGAATTAAACAATTCACCTTAATAGCTGTTATCATTGCTTAAATTACAAGAAACACATCTGAAATTGCATGAACATGGTTTTGCTCTGATCTCATTCGTTTTTAGCTGGAACTATGTTGGTAACCTAGATGAGGACACTTGTTATTGTTTTAAAATTCATTTTCTTAACTCGCAGATCAAAGGAAGTTGGATCAAACCTGGTGCTGCAGTCATTGATGTTGGCACAAATGCTATCGACGACCCAACTAGGAAGTCAGGTTATAGGTTAGTGGGAGATGTACATTTCAAGGAAGCATGTGAAGTAGCCGGATGGATAACTCCTGTTCCAGGTGGAGTTGGCCCAATGACCGTTGCAATGCTACTAAGGAATACCTTGGATGGTGCAAAGCGTGTGATTGAACAATAAAGCAATGTCCGTTCTCAACTCCATTATAAGATGTTATGGATTTGTTGAAACATTTTATGTTTTTTTTTTTTTTTTTTTTTTTTTTTTTTAAATGTAAAACATAATCAGTAATGTATTAATTTACTTTCTACTTAACGAGAATGGATGGTTACTCATTCATGGATGTTGAGGTGCATCAGTTGAAATTATGTGATGTTAAGGTGACTCACTCCCAGGCAGAAATGGTAATGTGAATCCTCAACGTCTGTAACTTACCACCGTCGCTCGCATGTTCTGATTTCAGTCTAAAACTTGAATGAGTTGTTCTAAACTTTGGGGTTTGAACAAAGGTTTTCGACGGGCAAGTGTTCACTCAAGAATGGTTTGTTTGCCGATTCCACAATCTTATGGATTTCCTAGCTAGCATTGGAATGGATGGACGAAAACGTAAATCTTTCTTTAATTCTTTTACCATGACTCGGATGTAAGTGAGATGGTAACAGTCTCCTGATCAAGTAATGCGCTTCTGGCTAGAGCTTCACCATTCTCCTTCTTCTGATGAGCTTTTTCGAGCACCATTGGATGGTTGATCAGCTCTGCCAATGCCCATTCAATTGCATTGTTGTTGTATCTGTGGCAGCCGTGAAGAGATCTTCAAAAAAATTAAAAAAAGGTTTACAAAATAATCAGTATATTGATCAAGTTGAAACAAATCTAACCAGAAAGCATAAATGAGCAATTATGCGTATAAAAAATGCAAAAATATTGAAGGCAGACACAAAGAGGTGCTCGCCCTACCGTTCTCTAGCCCTTTCAAGTTGCTCCTTCCCCCCATCTACAATTCACATCAGCTTCTATAATTTAAAAGTGGTTATCTAGAGGAAACTAGAGAAGATGGACAAGTTCTTTGGCTCGAATACCGAAAAAAAATTGACAAAAAGTTGATCGGTGCCTAAGAGACGTTCAATTTTGTTCAACGTTACGTTGAATTTTTAATAAGTTTCATAGGCTGCAAAATTGGAAAAGAAAGTTATACCCACTAAATTTAAGTTTTCAGGTCAAGTGATATTTTTAATATGATATTAAAACTATATTAAGTTAATAGTTACATATTTAAAATTAATATTTGACCTATTTATCTTATAAATACTCAAAAGCTTGATCAACTCGAAGTTCACATACTGCTTATACTGCAAGTTAAAGCCTAATCAGCTCAAACCCCATATACAATTTATATTACAAGTTAGATCCCAATCTGCCTAAAGCCCATACAAAATCTATCCTAAATTAATGCCGGCACTTATCTCATTAAAATCTATTATAAATTTAAATGAAAGTAAAATTGTAATAAAAATATAATTAAATAAGATTATATAGTTATTAAGTGGGTGCAATTAGGAATCTATTATTTTTCATATGTTCAAATTTATCTTTATCATTTGGATCTTTTAGGGTGTGTTCTTTCTTGTTTCTAGTGTTTTTGTTTCCAAAATGATTTGGAAAATGAATTTCATGGATTCGGAGAATGTATTTTAGGTAATGGATATGCGTTTGGAAATGTTTTCTGAAAATGGAATTTTGAAAACAAAAACAGGATATGTGTTTGGAAATGTTTTCTGGAAATGGAATTTCGAGAACAAAAACAAGATATGCGTTTGAAAATATTTTCTGGATTTGAAATTTTGAGAACAAAAACAAGATATGCGTTTGAAAATGTTTTCTAGAATTGGAATTTTGAAAACAAAAACAAGATATGTACTTGAAAATGAATTCTGGAATTGTTCTCTATTCTTTCTTGTTTTCAAATCCAGTTTTTTGTTCTGCACATATTTCAATACAATTTCTATCCAATTTCTACCGCATATTCTTTTCAAAATTAAAAAAAATTCAAAATCAATCACATATTCCTAAATTCAGTTGAAAACCAAAGTACTGAATTTATAAAAGAACACATCGAAAATTATTAAAATAAAAACAATATAATGAGTCATTAAAATAAATCTTCAAAACAAAAAGATAAAATGCGTTTGGAAATATTTTCTGAAATTGAAATTTTGAAAACAAAAACAAGACATGCGTTTGAAAATGTTTTCTGGAATTGAAATTTTGAAAACAAAAATAAGATATACGTTTAGAAATGTTTTCTGGAATTGGAATTTTGAAAACAAAAACAAGACATGTATTTGGAAATGAATTCTGGAATTGAAATTTTAAAAACAAAAACAAGAAAATAAATCATTGAAATAAATTTTCAAAGCAGAAATATAAAATGTGTTTGGAAATGAATCCAAAACACTTGTTCCATCAAACTGTATAAATAATAGGCTTGTTAACAGTTATTACTATTTCCTTACATACTCGAACACATTACAATAAAAAAACAAATATATGATTACAAATATCTATCTCCCATGTTGAATAATTATGATTACAATAAACAAACCATAATGTCAAATACAAAATTTGGTAGATTGTTGATTTCACGACACAAATGGAAGCAAACTTTCGTATCAAATTAATCCTCTATGTAGTTAACTGTTAGCATACGCTAAGTCTCTTAAAGAACTATCCGAAGCTAAACAATGGATAATCGTGCATGGGACCATTTTGCTGGACACAGCAGAGCTGAAGAACCACATTGCCGGCCAAATCACTTGGGCCCTTATAGAGGAGCAGAGGACCCCATTTTGAAAACAAGGTTGACACTTGAAGTTCAAGTCAGATATCTGACTGCTTCTCCCAGCTCCTGGCAACAAGTTTGCCAGCGAGGGAACCCCTTGGTTCCTCATTTCCTCTTGTGCACGCCTCATCTCTTCAGGATCTACAGATATCAAACAACAAAATGATTTGGCAAGTACTGGAAACTGCTATCATTAATTCAATTTGAAGGCAAGTCACCCATATAAGCACTAATAACTAACAGTCATTTAAAGCAACATGTTATCTGATAATTTCCACTGTGAACTTGTAAAAAATACAATAAAATAAAATAATCCAATAGAGTGGCTCAACCTACATAAATCTCAAACGCATCTCATCTCACTTGTGGGAATGGACAATCAAGGAAATGACTTAGATGGCAGCAAAAACATGGTGAACTTTTTAATCCAACGGGAACTTTAGAAGTCTATCATAATATTTAAGCCAGAGTGTCTCGCATGTCTAAGAAATGCATAAAAATAAAGGATCCCAGTAAAATGCAATACATGTCAAACAGTTGCACATGTTTCAGTATTATCAAATATTTCCAGTAAAACAACAAAATTCTTCATCACATTCCCAATAACCATGATTTATTTGTGACTTGCTGAAAAATGACAATATAATGAAAGAGAGAGAATTTCATCTTTTGCCATTAATTTAGCTTAACTTTGAAATTTTGGAGATTAAAATGAGTTCTAGGTAAGTGAAAGCATTTTTAAGATGTCCTAGGGGTCTCATAAGAAAACTATTGCCAATCTCCAAGATCCAAATAAAACACATATGCTCAATACCACGTTGGTTCTTGAACCCCGTTCCCTCATTTTTCTATGGCTTCAAACTTATGGCCAGAGATTAAAAAAAAAAAAATCCAAGATCTTATTAACCATTCCAAATTCTAGGAACTCTTTACTCATGGAGAATTAATTGGGGTTTCAGGGAACAAAGACAAAGCTAAAACTCTGTAGAGACTTGTCATTTCAGCCCTTCTTTGGGTTATATGGCAAGAACAAAGTTATTGTACGTTTGGTAAGAAACTAAAAAAATATTTGTAGCAGATTGTAAAACAGACTTGGATTTTTTTCTTCTCCAGGCCTTTAATTTCAAGAGTTTCAGGATTCTACTTTCTTTATGAATCTCAAAGTGGGTTTTTTTGTTAAATTTCGTACAATTCGTTTTGGTCAGGGAAAGAAAGATTATCCTATTTTTGACACTGTTGTATGGATTTGTTACCTTTCCTAGATACTTTTTGGATCTCTTGTACTCTCTAGTCTACTGATGGATGTACCCTTTAGTTTTCTGAAATGCAATTTTCCAGTTTCTTATTTATTAAAATAAATTAAAAATTGCCATAGTTAAAATATGAAAATAAAAATGGGATGATCCATATAGCCTACTTACCCATATTCTCCATTAATTTTGGCATTAGGAACACAACCACCAGCATAAATCCCACCATGAGGCCCATTGGGCTTTTCACAACGGACATTATGGAGAAAGGTTCCCTAATCTGTAGAAATACAAGAAAATATGAGGGACAGAATGCATGGTATTTGAGAAACACGAAAAATTTAGATGAGGAAAAGGCAAATCAACCTCATAATACTACTCTTCTTTCAATGGCTCTAAAACCAGCTCACTTAGAGGCTTCCTATTCTCTGTCAATGCTGCCTGAACCTTGCCTGGGTTTCTGGCACTAACATCAACTCGGACCTAAACAATTCAGAAGAATTGAATCATGCAAGCTCTGGTTCATGATGATTAAACCAAGGTCGACAGAATTTTGAAATAGAAAACCAACCGGAGAAAAGAAATAACCAATTGCAGCCACTTCAATTAAATGGGTCCCTGCTGGCATGTCATGGCTTCAAGCATACATATTAAGGAATTAAACTGAGTCTAAAGTCTGTATATGTACATTTCAGTTGCAAATTATGAATGAAAAAAGAAGAAGAAGAAGACAAACTGAATTTTACCCCCAAAAAGAAAAAGTTCAAGAGTTGTCATGATGACATTGGGACTCAAAATGAAAAAAAAAAAAAAAAAACATCAACAACAACAACAACTCAGAAGTAGAAGGATACAATGAAAAATATCCATCAGGCCTCAGAAAAGCTATGCTTTGTCCACCATTAAGTATAACTTTGACATTTGATAGTTTTCCTCCAGGAGAACCGATTGCTTTGCCAATCATACCTACCAAATGAATTCTTCAATAATCAGCCTGAACTAGAAAATTAACATTGACCATCACAACAGAAGACAAAATGGAGGGAAATGCAAAAGACAACCATAACAACCATTTATATCTACAGCCAAGCCAGAGTCCAAAACGTCATAGCAAATTCCAGATTAATTAAAATACAACTTTGAGTCTAGAAGTTCCATGTCAGATTAGATGGTTAAAGGGGAATCACAGAGCTTCTGAGCAATTATCTCCACTAAAGTTTCATTATTATTATAGGACAAAAAAGGAAAGAAATTAGCCATCAATTTCATTTTTCTCCACTACATACGAATCCAGATCACCTCAATTCCACCAATTCATTTCAAGAGAAACCCAAAAATCACCTCAATTCAGCCATCAATTTCATTTTTATACAAACAGAAAAACAAATCAATTCCGCAACAACCGAATATTGAGCAACCAACATCCACTACCACCAGCAAACACACCAATCTCCACACTTTTTTCATTGTATAATTACCCAAAAAACCAAAATATTCATACAACTGTTACCTCACACAACCCGGTTTTAGTTGAGCAGATCGGCGACGGCGAAGGAGAGGAGATAGGAAGAGGCGAGATGGGAGGTGGTGAGGTCGAGAAAGGCCCAGCGCTGACGGGCAAGCGGCTGATGTCGAGGCTGGTGACGGTGGCGCCGACGACGAGGACGCGCTGCCGCGCTTGCTCTGCTTCTGTCGGTGGCGAAGATGAGCCGAGATGAGGCGATGAGAGGAGAGGTGATGAGGCCGAGAAAGGCCCAGGCGCCGACGGATACCGGGAGGAAAGGAGGAGGCGATGTGGCAAGGCAGATCGGCCGCCGGTTCTGAGGTGGTCTTCGGTGGAGAACGAGAGGAAAGGTTCAAGAGAGTTCAAAACCATGCGCCGATGGAGAAGGAGAAAGGCTCAGGCGCCGACGGTGGACGAGAGGAGAGGAGGAGGCGACGGTGGCAAGGCAGATCGGGCGGTTGCAGGAGAGGATGTATTCGGTGGGGAAAGGGAGGACGGGCGTTTTGAAACCAAAAACGATTTTATGGGTAAACCAGGGTGTGGGACTGTTTGTAGATTTGGGGATAAAACAGGGGTAAAAACGTCCGAAAATGTGTTTTATGAAAATGAGTTTTGGGAATAAAAACGCACACTTATCTCTTGTTTTTGAAAACGTTCAAAACGGAAAACGGGGAAATGAAAACGAAATCGCACACAGCCTTAATCTCTATCTCTACTACAACTTTTCCATATTATCCGTACTAAAATATTACCTCTTTTTTCAATCACTATCATAATTATCTTTGTTCTTCACAAACAAAAATGAAAATTCATATAATCTTTATTTGTCTAAAATGCACAAGAATTATTCCAACAAAGTATTAAAAAAAATGTTGCTAGTGGAATTTTGCTCTTCAAGTAGTTTGGTTTATGAGAAGACAGTAAAAATGCTGCCAACATCAAGGGTTATTAACAATAAACTTAGAAAATAAATAATTCAACATGATTTCATTTGGTAATGAAACGATGCTAATCGATCAACCCAAAGCCCATATCCTATTTATAATACTATAAGTTAAGAGTAGTTCTATTTGACCCTTATTTTTTTGTCCTATTACATCGCACCTGTAGTTTAACAATGATATGATTATAACTCTAAATATATAACAATCTCTTATTATCTCTCATATTAAATTTGAAATATTTTTATTTCTTTAAATAAAGTATTATGTGACTTTAATAATATATATCTTTTTAGTTTTTTCAATTTAACATTTAATTAAATTGTTATTTGATCTTAATGGTGCTTTTTTTCAATATTTTTATATGATTGCTATTCTTAAGGTTAATCGTTGAAAAAAAGTGTCGTGATTTTAATGCTAATCAGTTGTTTCCTTTATCTTATTGAATTCTCTAAAACATAATTAATCAAATTATCTTTTTAATTTTTAGTTTTGGTGTTTAAAAGGGATAGGATAATATGGATAATTTATCCAATTTGTATCATGTTTTATGTGTTGCACATATATACTATTTTTATACCATGTTACAAGTCAATTGGGAATATTATTATATTGTGTAAAATAATGAACATTTCACCTTAATGCCTATTGCTTGAAGAATTTTCTATCTATAAAATGATTATGAAGGTTTTTTTTTTCATAAGAGAAAATAATAGTTTGCAGTATCTTTTTTATTTAATATTATCACTTCGTTTCTTTTTTGGTAATTTATAATTATCTCTTATGAGATTTGAGAAGCTAAATGCTTGCCTTCCAAACTATTATTCACTTTTCCATCAATGGTCCATTAATTATAAATTTTTAATTGAAATATATTAAATTCCCATAATTTCCTTAGAAATTAGTATATAATAATTTTAGAATATTTAAGTGAAACACCTAAGATAAAAAAAATGTCTTTTAAAAATTATGTATTAGTTAAATAGTTTATGCGACAAATAAAATATTTTTAAAAATATATCATAGACATATTATCAATCTTAAAACTATTTTATCAATTTTCTTATTATTTACAAAAGCAAATACTTTAAAAAACAATTCTTAAGTCAATCGTGAGTCACATTAACATTACACAAAACAGAAAAAATTTCCTAAAATTATTTTATTAGGGTGCATTGAGTTTTGGGGTGTTCTAAGTCATTTTGGGGGTTCCTTTATACTTATCCCAAATATTACTATTTCCTAACATGAAATCTATTATTTTTTTTAAATCCACAATTTTTAAGACTCAGCAACAAATTGGAGCTAATCGAAACTATTCTTGTAGAAAACGTAGTTCTATTATACCTGTAAGATCTAGAAGTATGAAGTTATGTGTAATATAACAGTAAATTGTAAAGTAAAATAGCATATAAGGATTTTAGGTGGTTCGGTTATAAAACCTACATCCATAGATAGCTTTAGAGCTGCAATTCACTAAGTTTTTGTTTGTTCAATTTTTAGGATCATTTACAGTACTGACTTACTCTCACACATTGACCTAATCTTTGTAAAACAAAATCCCGCCAAAATGTTAAACTCTAGTGGCACTGTCACTCTTTGTCGCTGACAACTTAACAACACACTGTTAAGTAAAACATAACCATGATGTCTAACACTGAATTACATAAACACTCAACTCGCAAGTTCTCTCAATATATGACTAAAACACTCATACAATAAAATCAAAGAAGCATTCCAATTTGCCTTAAAGCTCTCTTCTGAATTCTTGAAATGTCGTAACATACGCACACCACCTATATAAGTTACGTAAAAATAACATTACATATATATAGTGTGATGCCCGATTGTAATCTCTTTAAAATCCTGTAAAAATCTTAATCAAACTCAAATTAGGATAAAGAACAATACTTTAGGAAGTGATATAAGTAATCTCCTAAATGAAATAGGACACAAATAGATATACTCCTCATTTAACTAGTATACATCAAATAATGTCCTAATCTAAAGAGATATTCATTATGAATCAAGAACTTCCTAAATCATACTTCTAGAAACGGTAAAATAAAAAATAATATAACATAATATTTTTATCTACAAGTTGGCCAAAATAATCATGTGCATGACACATGCAAAAGTGTCACACGTTGACACTAATAATCTCTCTTTTTGGCAACTTGTGATGAAAACAACATACTGTTTCTGATCAAAGAATAGCACACAAAGATAAGTTTAAAACAACTATAATCAATCATGATCCATCAAATAGAAAATAACATACTTAAAGAAATAACAACTGTTCAGTTATAAACCCCATAACAGAAAAAAAAGTGTCTAAATGTAAACATCCTACAAAAACAAAACAAAGTTAAATTAACAAACCTGTCAAACAACACTCAACCAAAGCATGATCAGAGCTAATAAAAAATTTGAAAAAAAAAAATCAAACAAATTAAATATGCAAGTTAGAACTCAAAACACATTAAAGTAGAACCTACAAATTAACAAAACACAAGTCATAAAGTCATAAAGTAGTTCGATTTCAAATATAAGACTCCCCCTAAATAACGACCCTTGAAGTCAAGTAGAATTAGTACAAACAAGAATATCATAACAGAATTAGAAACTTCTTCTCCCCCTTGATTTCAGAACAAGTTCCAAAAAACATAAACAGAAAGCATATTAAAGAAGTCGAGCAGACTTGCGAACAGGAGGTGAAGATGAACTACCGGGTTGTTTCTTGATCTTACCAGCCTTCGTCTTGAACCTTTTCCCAGTAGTGGAAGGTGTAGGCTGTTCAGAAACCATGGGAGTGGCCTATTCTCTAGTTGTATCAAATGAAGTAGCAGTGACCTCTGTCACAATCTTGCGAAATTTTTGGTCAAGTCTGTCTGCACTAGTTTTAATTGGTTGCGACTGAGCAACAAATTTTTGTAGATCCACAAGAGATTCTGCTACAAGCTAGGCTGGGATTTCCTCTTCTGTTTTTGCTGCATCTGCTTCAGGAGTTGGTTTCTGTGTGTGTTTTGCATTAGGTCTATTTTCTGCTTCATGTGGAGATGATTGCGGTAGTGTAGAGACAGGTAGTTCTGCTTCAGGAACTGGTCCATTGCCAAGTGTTTCTCTAAAAGGTGGTAAAGGTGATGGTATTGCGGTTTCCTCTTGAACTAGTTCATCTGACAAGGATCCATCTTGTAGTTTTGGAGCTGCTGTAGCAATTGTCTTCTTCTTCTTGTCAGACTTTTTCTTCATCACTTTTACCTTCTTCTTACCCTTCAGATCAGTTCCTTTAGCTTTCTTCTTTGATTTCTTTTTCTTTTTCTTTTTTGTTGTCATGTCCGTCTAAACAACAGGTTGTTCAACTAGATCCTTCTTTGGCATTTGTTTGACTAAATGCTCTTGTAACACATTTTCAGTTTTCATGGGTTGTGGTTCTTCTACAGTAACAAAATTTTCAACAAGTTTATTCTCCAATGCATATGCTTTGCTTTGATGTCCTTGAGCTCCTACACAATATCAGACAACGTAGAATTGATCAAAGTAAGCTGCTCTTCTACATTGTTCATGGGATTGTTTCAAACTCTTCTTGGTTTCGGTTCAGGGGTAGGCAGATCAGATTTGTCATGTAGTCAATGCTCCTTTTATGATAGATTTAGACAAAATCTCAGTATGCTCTTTTGGGCTAATGGGAAAACCATTTTGAGCTAAAATACCTTGAACCAAATAAGGAAACACAAGCAAATGGTAATCGCATTTATATGGTGCAATTTGAACAATCATTCTATACATCCATAAACCTAAATTAATTGGTTTATTTGTGCCCAAACAGAACAGAAATTTCACTCTATCTCCCTTGACTTGATTCTGATGTGAAGAAGGGAACCAATCAAACTGTGCAATCTTATATTGAACCTTTTATTCTTTCTAAGGTATTTTTTATCAATGCCATCTCTTGGATTCCAAACTAAATCACTTCTACCTGTCAATTCCTTAAGAACAATCGCTATAGCAGAATTTTCTTTAACAAAGTGCAAACTACCAATTGGTATATCAAAGAAAGAGTTGATGACATTCGGTGAAAATTTCACAAATTTCCCTCTATAATACGTTTTGTGATAATGAAAGCTGTTTGGTTCATCAATTGAAGCAGTTATATTTGCATAAAATTCTTGAATCAAAGACATAACAGGGGATAGGAAGTTGTTTACCATTGTAGTCCAGTAAATGGACTCAAGAAGTTCACTCAATCCATACTTGTTGAAGTCGGTTGCCTTCACTGGTCTTTCTATTTGCAACTTCCTCTTTGATGTATACATCAAGAAATTTTGTTTGACAACCACTGTGAGGAACTTGTTAAACTTTGGTTTCACTTTGTCCTTCATTCGCTTAACTGGATTTGACTCATCTTCATTCATTGCAGGATCAATCGAGATCTCTGTATGTTGTTTTTGAGACTGAGAAGACTTAGAGTTATCGTTACTGTTGCGACCAAAATCGTTTGAGAAAGATGTAGCACTGGTCTCTTCGTAAATTCAAATGAGGATGCCATTATTAGGGTTTGAGAACTACAAGTGTTTTGCTGGAACAGAGAGAAGCGAGATGAGAGAGAGAATGGATGCAAAGCTAGTCGACTGTGATATGAACAAAAAGAACCCTAACTATGTTTGTGATTACTTAGGATAAAACTGAGTTTGAATAAACTTTGGTTTCCCATAAATTTCAAATTTTATTTCCTTTTCCAAAACAAACTCATTAATATCATTAACGAGATAAATTCAAAATTTGATTTCCATTAAAATAAGAAACTCTAATAGAGTTAGGATTCCCGCCACTGAAGTCTCCCCCCTCAATCCAATAAAGTTGACATGGCATTTTAAAACATGGACACACAAGAA
This sequence comes from Boswellia sacra, assembly GCA_013180625.2. NCBI lineage: Eukaryota > Viridiplantae > Streptophyta > Magnoliopsida > Sapindales > Burseraceae > Boswellia > Boswellia sacra. The sequence goes on from SNVD02014139.1 coordinate 47,303, forward strand.
AGTCAAATTTCAGTTAGGCATAAAAAGCATCGTAGGTTATGAAAAACATAATAGAAAACAATTACATTTAGCGTAACAACACTATCTGGACATCATATGAATCATTATAAAGAAGCATTTTTCAGAGTTGTTTATAATCTTCATATGAAAACTGGTTACCTTTATTTTTCACTCAATTGAGATGTCAAAAATATCATTTTGACATATTCATAAAGAATAAATTACATTGCATTATAAAATATATACAACAGCTTTTATACAATATAGAGGTAGCCCTTTTCATTTGAGTGGATGACCTCAACATATTTCTTAGATACCCTAAGATTACTCTCAATGTTGGCTTTCACACATCATATATTGGTAACCCTCTTTATAATTTTCATTTTAAACCAGTATCTTAACATTCACACAATTTTATATTACAACTCACACATGCTTAATTAAAAGAAAACTTATAATATTGCAGATATAATTAACATAATAGTAAGCAATGCTTATTCAGAAAACTGACAGATACCTAAGGCCTTTCTTAGATTCTCAAATCTTGTTGCATCAAATGCCTTAGTGAGCAAGTCAACTAATTGTTTATCAGTGTAGATGTGTTTTAAACGTATATCACTTTAGACTCTATAAGCTCCTTTAGAAAATGGTATCTTATGTCGTTGTGTTTTGTTCTAGAATACTGAACTAGATTTTTGGAAATGTTTATAGCACTAGTATTATCACAAAACACAGTTATAGGTTTTTTATCAATATCATAATCACTTAGCATTTGCTTCATCCAACGTAGTTGTGTGCAACAACTTCCTACTGCTATGTATTCAACTTCTGTAGTAGACAAAGAGATGGAATTCTGTCTTTTATTGTACCAAGAAACTGAATTAGTATCAAGATAAAAATATCCACCTAATGTGCTCTTCCTGTCATCTGCATTTTCTGCCCAGTCAACATCACTAAACCCTGTCAGATAACTATTTGTGTCTTTAAAAAATCATATCCCATAATCATAAGTTCCAAGTACATACCTGATGATTCTTTTAACTGCTGCAAGGTGTGATTTTTTAGATTTACTTGAAATCTTGCACAAAGTCCTACACTAAAACACAAGTCTGGTCTACTTGCTGTGAGGTATAACAAACTGCCAATGATGCTTCTATATAAACTTGCATCAACCTCTTTTCCTGCATTGTCTTTTGAAAATTTTAGGTTAGTACTGATAGGAGTTTTCGTTGGTTTTGCATTCTCAAGTCCAAATTTCTTTACAAGGTTTCTAGCATATTTTGATTGAGTTATGAATATCCCATCATTCATTTGTTTAACCTACAATCCAATAAAGAAATTTAATTCTCCTACCATGCTCATCTCAAACTCTTCCTGCATCAATTTAACAAACTCATTAGTTTTGCCTTTGATAGTTGATCCAAACATAATGTCATCTATATATACTTGAGCAACAATAAAATAGTTAGATGCATCTTTGATAAACAAAGTCTTATCATTGCTGCCTTTACTCCAACCTCTCTTAATCAAAAAGTTTGTCAACCTTTCATACCAAGCTCTAAGAGCTTGTTTCAACCACACAAAGCTTTATGCAATTTGTACACAAAGTTAGGATATTTAATATCTTTAAATCCTTTAGGCTGTTCAACAAAAGCCTTTTCATTGAGATAGTCATTTAAAAGGGCTGTTTTAATATCCATTTTGTACAATTTAAAATCAAGCAAACAAATAATTGCAAGTAGTAATCTGATTGACTCAAGTCTAGCTACTGGTGCAAAGGTTTCATCAAAGTCTATGCGTTCGATTTGTATGTAACCTTATTCTACTAGCCTAGCCTTATTTCTTACTACTTGACCAGTTTTATCAGTTTTATTTTTGAATATCCATTTAGCTCTGATGACATTTGCATTTTCTAGCCTAGGAACTAATTCCCATCCTTCATTCCTTTTAAACTGATTAAGTTCATCTTGCATTGCCTGCATCCAAACATCTTCTTTTAAAGCTTCTTTCACATTTTTTGGTTTAACATGCAAATCTTACCTGATTTCTTACCTTGCTCCTAGTTTTCATCATTCCATTTGGGGTTCCAATGATTAAGCTAGTTCAATGTGCATTTTGTATCCAAGTGGATGGATCTTTTCTTTCATCTTCATTTCTAATTGACTTTCTATTCAGATCTGTGTTGTCAAATGTCGTTGTTATGTTTGATGTAATAGCAATTGTTTCCTATTTTGTAACTGAATCTTTTTTGTAGTTATTATTGTCTTATGTTCATCTCTCTGCATTCTCTGTGAAGCTAGTTATGCTTTCTTTGTGTGATTACTTTACATAATCATTCAGATCATCAAATACTATGTTTGTAAATTTCATGATTGACTCAGTTTGGAGATTATAGACTCAAAAAGCTTTGCTGTTCTGAGCATATCCCATAAAAACTCATTCATCACTTTTCGGATCCAATTTTCTTAACTGCCCTCTGTCATTTAAGATGTAACACCTGCATCCAAAAACATGGAAATATTTCAAATTAGGTTTTCATCCTTTCAAAATTTCATAAGGTGTCTGGTTAGTGCTAGGTGTTAGAAACACGCTATTTGAAATATAACAAGCAGTGCTTATTGATTTAGCCCATAGCCTTTTGGTCAACTTCTTGCTATTAAGTATCACTCTAGCCATCTCTTGAAGAGTTTTGTTTTTTCTTTCCACAATGCTATTCTATTTAGAAGTTTTGGGAGCTAAAAATTCATGTTCAATTCCATGATATTTGTAAAAGTCAGCGTGGCTAACATTTTCAAACTTCTTGCCATGACCACTCCTTATCCTCACTATCCTGCTAATATTCCTGTTTTGCTCATTTTTAAGCTTAACACAACTATCCCTGGAAGTTTCAAAATTGTTAGATTTTTCTTTAATAAAGTCAACCCAAGTATATCTAGAGAAGTTATCCACACAAACAAATATGTATCTCTTACCAGAAATGCTTTCAATTTGCATGGGACCCATAAGATCTATGTGAAGCAAGTCAAGTATTTTGAATGTGCAAAAATGTGGGATTGATTTGTGTGCACTTCTAATTTGTTTTGCTATTTGACATAGTCCACAAATTCCATTGATTTTGTCATCAAGTCTAGAAAATCCTTTTACAGCACATAACTTAGTTAATTTAACCAAGTCTTTGTGATTTAAGTATCCTAATTTTTTATGACATAATTTTAAATCCGAGATCCTAGCATAAAATGCAATTTTTACCAAATAACAATTATCCAAAGATCTATTTTCTTCTAAAATGCATTTATCAATATTGTCTAAAACCATGCTTGTCTTGTGTGAAATTAACAATATACTTGTCATCACATATCGAACTTACACTAATTAGATTAGCTTTCAAACCTTTAACCAGCAAGACATTTTGAAATTCGGGTAGGCCTTTGACATTCAAAGTGCCTTTGCCAATTATCTTACTCTTTGCTCCATCACCATAAGTGACATTTCCTTTCCTGCAAGATTCTAAATCTTTCAAAAACTGTTTATTTTCAGTCATGTGCTCGGAACAACCACTGTCAAAATATCATAAATCATTAGAAGAATGCTTAAGTACAGTAAAAGCAACATTACAGACTGTCTTTTCTTTCTTGACCCACTACAGTTGTGTCTTTGGTAACAACTTGAACTGTTTTGACCTTTTATGTAAAAGATTCAACAATTTAAAACATCTAGTCTAATATGCCTTTAACACCGCAAAAATAACATGTTGGAATGAATTTCCTTACCTTTTCAGGATTGGATTTGAAAGAGCTTAGAGAAGAAACAAATGCTTCATTGCTTTTTGAATTAGAATTTGACCTACTTGAGTTAGGTTAAGAATTTTTACCTAATGTTGAAGCTTTTACAAACACTGTTGTTGATGAGGATGCAGCATTACCTTTTGTATATCCCAAGTCATGTTTGTTAGGATTATCTCCACCAAGACTCAAGACCTGATCAAGTTTAACTGACCCAATTATAAGTTGATCAACACAACTTTTATTCTCAATTGGTTCTATTGTCATTTTCTCAATATGTGCTGTTTTGTCTGTCAAGGCAAGCTCCAATTCTGCGATGCAGTTTTCAGCATAAGATTTTTCACATTTCAACACTTCAGTCTCCTTCTTCAAAGTTTTGATTTCTTGTTTTTGACTTAGCCATTCACTATAGAATGCATTATAAGTTTCATGCAACTCTTCATAGTATTCTGGATCATCTTCTGTATCTAAATGTTCATAATTAGTTCTGCACTTTTTTATTGTGCTGGACATAATAGCTTTCCATTTATCAATTGTAGATGTTGTCATGCATTCTTGATCTTCTTAATCAGTTTTTGAGTCATTACTCTAAGTAGCTGTCAAGCCTTTGCTCTTCTTTTTGAGATTAGCACATTTATATTGAATATGTCCATAACAAGAACACTCATAGCATTAACTCTGTCCTTTCTTGTGAGGTTACTTTGATTTCTTCTTGTCATTCTCTTTGCTGAATTTTCTTAACTTGTCTTCATTTGAGTTTGGTGGTTTTCCTTGATTCTTTTTCATGAATTTTTTTTTTCATGAACTTGACATAATTTTTTGTTAGAAAAGTAATTTGTTTAAAATCAGTTTCATCAAGATCATCATTACTTTCATCATCATATTTTTCAGTTTTAACATTGAATGCAATGCTTTTTCCCTTTTGCTTTCAAACATTATGATTAATCTCAAAGTTTTGGAGAATACCAATCAGTTCGTCAACCCTTATCTCATCAGTGTTTTTAACTTCCTTAATGGCTAAAATTTTAGGTTAAAATTTATCTAGGATAGATCTAATTATTTTGCTAACAATTTCTGCATTGGTAAAAGTCTTGCCAAGCATATATGCAGAATTGGTGATGTGACATAGGTTAGAATAAAAATAAGAAATCGACTTATCTTCATACATCATCAAGTTCTCAAATTGTGATTTATTCTCATCAATTTAGATCTTTAACAAAAGCAGTACCTTCATGTTTTACCTCAAGAAAGTCCAAGCTTATTTAACCACTTTGCACATTGAAATCTCTCCAAAGTTATTTAAGTCCACCGTAGCAAAAATTGCATTAAGAGCCTTTGAGTTCCAGCTTGAAAGCCAATATTCTCTATCAATCCATTCCTCCTCAGGTTTGGATTCAGAATCATCAAAAGCATTCAATCTTATTAGTGGTGTTCATCCCTTAAGTACACTGGTCCCTGCCCTGTCATCAAAAGATTTGATATACATCATCAGTCTTACTTTCCAATATGAATAATTACCAATAAGTAATTGTGTTTTGGATCTTCCATTACAAATAAACTCCATTTCTCCAAATCAACGTGATCTTTCTTCACTTGTATGTTAGTGAACCTGCTCTGATACCGATTATAAGATCTGGAAGTATGAAGTTATGTGCAATATAATAGTAAACTGTAAAGTAAAATGAAATAGGAGGATTTTATGTGGTTCGATTATAAAATCTACATCCAGGGACAACTTTAGAGCTATAATTCAGTAAGTTCTTGTTTATAGTGTTGACTAACTCTCGCACACTGACTTAATCTTTGTAAAATAAAATCCTGCCAAGATCTTAAACTCTAGTGACACTCCACACTCTCTGTCGCTGACAACTTAACAACACACTGTTAAGTAAAACATAACCTGGATATCTGACACTAAATTACATAAATACTCAACTCGCAAGTTCTCTCAAGTGTATACTCACTCAGACAGACCTAACTGAATTTCATACACGATCACAATCTCTCATACATGAATAAAGCACTCATACAATAAAATCAAAGAAGCATTCCAATTTGCCTTGAAGCTCTCTTCTTAATTCTTGAAATGTCGTAACATACATGTACCACCTATGCAAGTTATGTAAAAATAACGTTATATATATATATATATATATATAGTGTGTGTGTGTGTGTGTGTGCGCGCGCGCGCGTGCGTGTGTGATGCCTGATTATAATCTCTTCAAAATTCTGTAAAAATCTTAATCAAACTCAAATTAGGATAAAGAATAATAATTTAAGAAGTGATATAAGTAATCTCCTAAATGAAATAGGACACAAATAAATATACTCCTAATTTAACTAGGATACATCAAATAATATCCTAATCTAAAGAGATATTTCATTATGAATCAAGTACTTCCTAAATAATATTTATAGAAATAGTCAAATAAGAAACAATATAACACAATATTTTTATCTACAAGTTGGCTAAAATAATCATGTGCATGGCACATGCAAGAGTGTCTTGTTGACACCAACAATACCTACCCTTTTTAACATTTTATTCTCCACGTTTTAACTTCTTTTTTTTTAATTTGACAATTTTAAAGTAAAATAAAATTGTTAAAAATGATAAAGAATTATAAATCTACACTTTACTCAATTTTAATTTTTGACTCTGCCCCAACTGTTAGAAAAAATATAAGGATAACGTTGTGAATTTCTCCAATCTTTTGGTTTGATATCACAAATATAGACAGTCTACACTTTTACATAAATTTTATCCTTATATTTTAAAAAGGATATCACAAATATCCCCTCTGGTAACTCAAGAGTTAAATGTTTATAAATAAGTTAAACTTGAAGGATAGGTTGATCATTTTAACACAATCAGCGCTCTATAAAAGGGAGTCAAAAATAAAAAAAAGGGTTATTGTCATGGACCTCCCCTACCTTTTGACTTTATTTCATCAATATGGACCGTTTGTATTTTTTTCATAAATTTAGTCCTTATGTCTTACAAAAGTCATCACAGACATCCCTTCTGTTAACTTAACCGTTAGATGACGTCATCTTTCCGTCCAAATAACGTGCAATTACTTAAATGCCCTTAAAAAAATTCTTAAATTAAATGGGTTTTTGTCATGGACATCCCCTACCTTTTGGCTTTATTTCATCAAGATGGACCGTTTGCATTTTTTCATAAATTTAGTCCCTATGTTTTGCAAAAGTCATCACAGACATCCCGTGCAATTACTTAAATGCCCCTAAAAAATTCTTAAATTAAATAATTTCAATTAAAAATTAAATAAAAAATTTCAAAAGTAAGCCAACAAGCCAGCAACCTAGAAACGTCGTTATGTGTGACGATAATATGAAACATAATATGAACGAATGAAACTATTCATGTTCATGTTATCATTATTATTCTTAAATTAAATTGGTAATAAATAAAACGAATGAAACTGTCAAGACCACCCCTAAAAAAAATCCAATCACTACCACCACAAACCTAAAATCCAAGCTCACACCCCAACTTCAACATCCTACAAGCGAACAAGCCAGCAACCTAGAAATGAACACCACCACCTCAAGAACTCAGTCACCGCCGCCAACAATAGAAGAACAAAAGCAACTCATTAATTAAAATAAATAAAATCATAAAGAAATTAAAGCCCATTTTATAAAAAACAATTTTTAAATTAGAGAGAGAAAGATGATGTGATTGTTGGGTTAGAGAGAGAAAGGTGGAGGAGAAGGAGGATGATGAAGAAATTGATTTTTGGTTCGAATCGTCATGCTACCAGTTTTTGAATTTATTTTGTATACTTAGCAGAAGAATAAAAGGTGTAATATCATTATGTTGTTAGTTTAATGTCCAAAAGGTAGCTTGGTCAGGTTGTTGAGGGCAGGTTGGAGTATAAGAAGTCTTGGGTTCGAATCCTTATGTCACCAGCTTCATACTACATTAATTTTAACAGAAGGGATGTCTGTGATGACTTTTGTAAAATATAGGGACTAAATTTATGAAAAAATACAAAACGGTCCAACGGTCCATATTGATGAAATACAGCCAAAAGGTAGGGGAGGTCCATGACAATAAACCAATTTTAAATATTTAAATGACAATCTTATCCTTTGAGGTTTAACTTATTTACTAACATTTAACTGGAAAGTTAATGGAAGGGAGGTCTGTGATCACTTTCAAAAAACATAGGGACTAAATTTATGAAAAAATGCAAACAGCTTATATTGATGAAATAAGTGGAAAAGGTAGGGGAGGTCTAGACAATAACCAAAAAAAATTCCAATTCCAGCAACATAAACTCACACCACAGTCGTAAATATTATCAAATTCATTCATTCAAAGATGAAATGAATTCCTAGCACACTCCAAATTCACTCGAAGCACAAAGAAAACAAATCAAACTATCCATGTAAACAAAACTCAATCAATCTAAGCAGTCCAATTCTCCATTTCAATCAAATCTAGCCAACAAAGCTAATCTGTGGAATTCCAAAATATATATTTATATATATATTATAAATTTTAGAAAATATGACTAAGGGTATTTGAGTAATTTTATGAGAATTGGGTTGGATAATAGAAGTGGGCTTGTGTTGGAATTGGTAAGGGTGAATTGGGCTTGAATTTGAGATTGTTGGACTTTGGCCCATTGAGCCAAGGCCTCATGTATATAAGAGATGGGGTTTTCTAGAATTAGAGAGAAAAAAAAGAAAGAAAGGAAGAGAGGAGAAGAAGAAGTTGACGGTTCCAGGAAGAAAAAGAAGAGAAAAAGAAGAAGAGAAGGGAGAAAGAAGAAAAGAGAGGGAAAAATTCAAGAAGCTTAGCTTGGAAAACAAGTAGGAGATTCTAACACTATACTTACTACATGTTGTGTGTTTTGTAGTTGAATTGATATGGTTGTTATGTGTGTGACATGTTTTGACTTGAATTCTTGGTTGCTTGGATGATGAATTATGAGTGAAGTTACTTATTGCAAATTATTTGTTGTGAGTGCATGAAGAATTATGTGTGAGTTGAAGTGTTGAAAAAGTGGAGTAGATGCGTTTTTCTGGATTGAGAATTGTATGATTTTGTGAGAAGTGTAGTTCACGTGACTGTCTTGTGTTGATTGAGTTGATGCATTTTTCTGGATTGAGAATTGTATGATTTCTCATTTGTTTTGGAAAATAGACGTATTAAGCTTTAATTAGCCGTTGATTTCGTTGAATTTGGAGTTAAAACGGATTTTTGGTGAATTTTTGAAGTTGAGAGTTGAATTCTGGAAATGGGACGTTTTGAACCAACTCTGGAATTCGATTCTGGTATTTCGCTCGACAATGAACAGTGTATCGAGTGAACAGTGTCGAGTGTCGAGTAACAGTATCGAGTGAATAGTATTTTCAGTGAACAATATCGAGAAACAGTGTCGAGTAAGCAGTGTTTCTAGTGAACAGTATCGAGTAAACAGTGTTTTCAGTGAACAGTATCGAGTGAACAGTGCTTTCAGTGAACAGTATCCAGAAACAGTGTCGAGTGAACAGTGTTTTCAGTGAACAGTATCGAGAAACAGTGTCGAGTGAATAGTATTTTTAATGAACAATGTTGAGAAACAGTACTGTCGAGTGAACAGTATCGAGTGTCGAGCAAAATTTCAGAACCACCCCAAATCAACTGTATACTTCCCAAAAAGTCCTGGATTTTGCATAAAAATCATAATTTCTTGAGATTTATCACAGTAATGATATTGAAAGGCTGTTAATGTATGCATTGGACCTTGGATGGGCCATTTTGTATACGGATCCAAGGAGAAATCGAATATTATATTCTAAGTGTTGGACCTTGGGTGGACCGTTTTGTATACGGGCCCAAGGGGAACATGAATACAATGATATGAAGTGTTGGACTTTGGGTGGACTATTCTGTATACGGGCCCAAGGGGAACACGAATACAATGATATAAGGTGTTGGACCTTGGGTGGACCGTTCTGTATACGGACCCAAGGGGAACACGAATATTTCGATATGATGTGTTGGACCTTGGGTGGACCGTTTTGTACACGGACCCTAGGGGAACACGAATATAATGATATGAGGTGTTGGAACTTGGGTGGACCGTTCTGTATACGGACCCAAGGGGAACACGAATATTTCGATGTGATGTGTTGGACCTTGGATGGGCCGTTCTGTATACGGATCCAAGGGGAATACGAACAGAAATTTCATATGCGAACGAATATAATAGTTTGATATATTATTATTGGATGTCTACTCCTGTGATTAAATATTTGTGGAATGTGAATAATTTCGTATAATGTTAGAACTTTCCTACTGGGCTTTAGGCTCACCCCTTCCCTCCACAGTTACACAGAAGGATGCACATCCTAGAGATGTTCCAGAGCTTTCTTAGGGAGTCTGAAGTCAGTATGCATATAATTCTTGGGGACTGTCTTGATTCTCCTAGTATGTAATGGGAGATCTTGGTTGGTGACTATCAACTGCTGTATTGATTTTGTCACCAGTGTATGTAAAATTAATTTTGAACAAATAGTCATAAGTTGTAATGAATTCTTGTGAAGTATTTATATAAAAAAAAAGTTATGAGATATGGATGACGTAAATTTTATAAATTCTTATTTAATCACACCCTAAAATCTCTAAATAAGAGATGTTAGGGCGTGACATAATCAAAGTAACTTCAAATTCAATTATAAAACACAAAACCAAAACTGATCAGTCAATCCCCTAATCAAAAAGTTCCACCGATGGCGATAGATATTGAGGACGTGAGACAGGAACTGAGAAGGGGGGTGGTGATATGTACGTTAGGGATGATATGTATGCATGAGAAGGAAGACTTGGTCAGCATGCAGACTGGGTCCATTTCTGATTTTCATTTGATTTTTTTTTTTTGCATCAATCACTTATTTTATTCTCTAGATATTTTGCAGATTTTTAGATTAGATTAGTTATTTTGTTCTGCAGATTTTCAGCACTAATTAGTTGTTTCTACTGCTATATACATAGTCTAGAATTCATGGAATAAACGCATGAGTGAAAAAGCTTTCTAATATCTATTTTTTTCTCTCCTTTCCATTTCCTATACCCTTGCATCTTTCCAAAACCAAATTTCCCATGTCAATGGTCTCAGAGCTGGCTCTGATCATGGACACTCATAGCAAAACAAATGCTGAATTTCACAACGAAGTTAGTGAAACTTTAGGTCGATGTGAGTTAAGCTTCAAGAAAATTAATGCTACTTTACAAACAGTTTTAATAGAGCTTCAAGCCTTTCGAACCTTATGCGGCTCCAATATTGAAACCAACCTTTTTGCCCTTATAGAATCATCGCACCACCCACAATAACCAAGCCCCTCTCACCTTGAACCATCCCTTGATCGCCCCCATCACCATCTCAAATTATCCTTCCCAAAATTTAATGGAGAAGACCCAACTGGTTGGGTTTATAAAGTAGAGCAGTACTTTGACTTCAAAGATATTGCTCCTGAGCAACAAGTACAGCTAGCATCCTTCCACTTAGAAGGGATTGCTTTACAATGGCATAAATGGTTGACAAAGTTTCAAGGTTCCCTCACTTGGGAAGAATTCACCAAAGCTATATTATTTCGTACCAGCCCAACCAATTATGAAGACTCATCTGAAGCTTTAACTCGCCTCAAACAAACTTCAACAGTCGTTGCCTACCAAGAAGCTTTTCAAAGGCTCTCCCATCAAGTTGATAGCCTACCGCAACATTTTCTCATTGGTTGTTTTGCTGCTAGACTCCTTGATGATGTTCGCTTAGATGCTAAAATCAAACAGCCCCAAACCTTGTCAGATACTATAGGAATGGCTCGGCTCATTGAGGAAAGAAACCTGCTATAAGGAAAGATTCACTAGTCCTAACGCTCATAAATAGCCATGGTAACACCTAAGACGATGACAAATATGATAGTTGACATACTAGGGGCCCTGCCAACCCAAAAATCCAACTAAGGTTTTAGTAGCCCACCAATTTTCTTTCAATGAATCACCAATCAAGAGGCACGAGAATGCTAAAAGAAACGGTTATGCTGCTACTGCGATGAGAAATTCATTCTAGGCCATCGTTACGAGCGGCCATAATTATTTATGATAGAAGACTCTCCTTCCTTAACCACCATTGATGATGATGACAATCAAGAAGTACTTGAGAATTTTGAAGTTATACCAGAAGTTTCTTGTCATGTGATTACAGGTACAAAACACCCCCAAACCATCTATGTCAAAGGCAAATTGAAGAACAAGGATGTAACGATTTTAATATACGGCGGTAGCACTCATAACTTCATCGATTAGAACATAATCTCTAAGTTTGGGTTACCAGTTATTCGTGACAAGAAGTTCCAATTCATGGTTGCTAATCAGGAACAAATAGAATGCACTGGACAATGCCAAGGTCTCACTCTTATAGTCCAAGGTCATGCCAGCACTGCTGATTATTACATCCTGCCCATCACAACATATCAAATGGTATTGGGCGTGCAATGATTTGAAACTCTTGGGCCCATCGAGACAAACTATAAGAAATTAACGATGACCTTCAAAGTAGGAGACAAAACTCATACCTTTCAAGGAATGGAACGAGCGGGCATGGAGGCCCTCACTGATAAGGAGCTCCTCAATTTACAAGTTACTAGGTTATTTTTTCAAATTATTCCGTCTAGTAACAACAAAGACCGAGACACACATCCACCTGACCTCACATGCCTCCTAATCAAATTTCATCATGTTTTCCAAACATCCTCTAGCTTACCGCCTCAACGGATGCATGATCACTAGATTCCTTTATAGCCAAATACGGAACCAGTAAGTGTAAGACCCTATCGATACCCTTACTACCAGAAAATTGAAATCGAAAAAATGGTTAGAGAACTCTTCCACTCCAGTCTAATTAGGCCTAATAACAGCCCATTTTCATCTCTAGTTCTATTAGTCAAAAAGGCATATGGGTCTTGGAGATTTTGTGTAGATTACAGAGCCCTTAACAACATCACAGTCAAGGATAAATATCCAATTCCTGTCATCGACAAACTTTTGGATGAACTCCACAAGGCTAAATTCTACTCAAAATTGGATTTACAGGTAGGATATCACCAAATCTGTGTGAAAGAAGACAACATTCCATAAACAGCCTTTCGCACACATGAGGGACACTTTGAGTTCATTATTATGCCATTCAGACTTACCAATGCACCCGTTGCCTTCCAGAGTCTCATGAATTGTCTTTTCCGCCCATATCTTTGAAGGTTCATTCTAATCTTTTTTTATGACATATTGTTGTACTCAAAAACTTGGGAAGATCACCTTTCTCATCGACGCCTTGTTTTGGAAATTTTATCAACTAACCACTTGTTTGTAAAAGAATTGAAATGTCGATTCTGTGTTTTACAGGTTAATTATTTGGGTCATATCATCTATAAAAACGGAGTGGCAGTTGATCCTACCAAAATACAAACAGTCATTGACTAGCCTATACCAACGATGGTAAAAAGGGTTCGCAGATTCCTTGGTTTAGCTGGCTATTATCGAAAGCTCATCCGTAATTTTGGGTCTATGGCAACTCCTTTGACTAGACTCTTGACTAAAGATGGCTTTCATTGGAATGATGGTCGTGACACCTCACTTTGGCAGGATTACTGGTTGCCACAGGGGCGTCTTTGTGATTTGTTTTCTTTCAAGAATCTTTCATCTACAGGTCTTCCCTCAGATGCCAAGGTCTCCGCTATTATTCAGGATGGGGATTGGACTTTTCCTGATGGTGGATCGGCCCTTGGACGAATTTGGGACTCTATAAGCTTTCGGCCTATGATGGGGACTCCTGATCGTATTGTTTGGAAGGGCCACACCTCTGGAGTTTTCTCCATTGCCTCAGCATGGGAGTTTTTACGGAGTAGACGAGCCGTGAATTCATTTCATCATCTTCTTTGGTTCCCTGGCCATGTTCCAAGACACTCTTTTATTCTTTGGCTTGCCTCCTTGGGTCGTCTTCGTACTATGGATCGAATACAGGGTCATGGCATGTTATCCTCTTCGGGCTGTGTTCTCTGTGCCTCAGCAAATAAGACTCATGAGCATCTTTTCTTTAGATGTCCTTTCTCATCTTCTGTATGGGAGGAGATTACAGCTAAGACTCTCATTGTTTGGCCATCTTCTGATTGGCTCACTCTACTTCATTGGGCTTCTCTTCATCTTCAAGGCAGAAAGAATTTTGAGCATATCCTTGCACGTTTGGTCTTTTCTGCCACAGTTTATTTTCTATGGTATGAGAGGAATGATCATGTGTATCAGCAACGTCATCGGACTTATCGTCAAGTGATTGATTAGATTTTTACCTTGGTTCGCTCTCGGCTTCTAACCTTGGAGACCAAGTATGTGATCTCTCCTCAACTTCGTGCCATATGGGGTCTTCATCATTAGTTTATTTTCTTGGACTTTATTTTGCTAGATTGGGCTAATGCGCCCTTTTGTTTTTATTGTTTGGGTGATCTTGGCTATGTTGTAGTTGGTTTTGGGCCTATGCGCAATCGTTTTGTCTGGGGCCTTTGGCTTTATATTCTGTTTATTCGTTTGAAGCTTTTGGGCTTTGTTATTTCCTTTTGGACTTGTGAGTACTAAATACTCTTCTTGGGGTATGCCCCTCGTATATTGTACTATCTTTTTTCTTTTTATGTGAATAGTAATTTTTTCAAAAAAAAAAAACATTGGCTTTCACTCAATTATAAAAGGCACTGACTTCCCCACCTATCTGGTGCTTGCCAGATTTTTTCCAGCAATTTGTGATTGAGTGTGATACAAGTGGGACTGGAATTGGAGCAATCCTGTCTCAACAAAATTGACCAGTGGCTTACTTTAATGTGGCCTTAAAAGGTTCTACTGTGGCCTTATCAACCTATGAGAAGCAAATGCTTGCCATTGTGAAGTCAATCCAAAAATGAATACCGTATCTACTTCGAAAACCATTTACGATTCGGACTGAACACAGAAGTCTCAAATATTTGCTAGAGCAGCAGATCATGACCTCGGCTCAAACCCGATGGTTACCTAAGCTCCTTGGATATGACTACAAAATTGAGTGCAAAAAAAGGCTTGAGAACCAAGGTGTAGATTCCTTATCTTGAATGACAAAGGTTCAATTTTTAACAATTTCCTGACCACACTTAGATTGGTGGCCAATACTTTAGTAAAAGGTTCAATAGGACCCATTTTATGGGAAATTATCTCAGAAAAGTTCTAAGAATAACCAATTGTTGAAGAGAGATGGAGTTTGGTTCAAATAGAATAAGGTCTACTTGACTTCTGCTTCATAACTAATTCCTAAAATAGTAACCGACTGTCATTCATCACTTTTATGAGGGCATTTTGGTTACCATAAAACTCTTGCCCAAATCAAGCATAGTTTCTTATGGTCGAATATGAGCCAAACAGTGAAGGAATTCTTACAAACTTGTGACATTAAACAACAATATAAAGCAGACGACATGAGGCCCGCTAGTCTACTACAACCACTACCTATTTCGAAACAGATGTGGACTGACATTTCAATGGACTTTATGGAAGGGTTACCATCTTTGAATGGGTATACTGTTATCATGGTAATTATGGATCGATTGACCAAATATGCCCACTTTGTGCCCTTAAAGCACCCATTTACTGCCATAACGATAGCCAAAGCCTTTGTCAACAATGTGGTTCGCTTACATGGCATTCCTACTATGATTATTAGTGATTGGGACAAGGTGTTTATCAGCTCTTTTTGGCATACTTTGTTTCAACTACAAGGTACCAAGTTATGCATAAGCTCTAGCTATCACCCATAATCCGACAGCCAAACCGAAGTAGTCAATCGCACCTTGGAACAATATCTGTGTTGTTTCGCAAGAGATCAACTATGAAAATGGTTGGAGTGCATTCCCTGGGCTGAGTTTAAGTATAACATAGCAACTCATTCTTCCACTAATTTGTCACCCTTTGAAGTTGTTTAATTACTAGCCTATGTACCTAGAACTTCACGAGTCTAAGCAGTGGATGACTACCTCTGTGACAGGGATTCTATTTTGCATGAGTTACGAGAAAACATTTTACAGGCTCGAGACCGTATGAAATCTCAAGCAGATCAACGTCGACAAGAAGTAACTTTCAACGTTGGGGATTATGTGTATCTGAAGTTATAATCGTATCGTCAGAACTCAGTAGCATTTCATGGTTCCTTAAAATTTGCCCCACGTTTTTTTAGTCCTTATCCAATTATTGAAAAAGTCATATCAGTTGCTTCTAAGTTAGCTCTTCCTCCTGGCTCCCAAATTCATAATGTTTTTCATGTCAGTTTATTATGGAAGCATTTGGGACCAGTTTTACCTATTTCTTCTGAACTTCCTCTAGTGATAGATAATGTGACTATCCTTTCACAACATGAGGCTATTCTGGATCGTCGTGTGATACGAAAAGGTCATTACCGCCCAAAGCCTGAAATCTTAGTTAAATAGGTTGGTGCATTAGTAAAGGATGTGACTTAGGAAAATGAGTGGCACTTTGCAAGGTCTTATCTTGATTTTATCCTTATGGACAAGGACACTGTAAGTGGGGGGGAATGATATGTACATTAGGGATGGTATGCATGCAAGAGAAGGAAGACTTGGTCAGCATGCAAACTAGGTCCATTTCTGATTTTCATTTGATTTTCTCTTTTGCATCAGTTCACTTATTTTATTCTGTAGATATTTTACCGATTTTCAGATTATATTAGTTATTTTATTCTACAGATTTTTAGCACTGATTAGTTGTTTTTGCTGCTATATATGTAGTCTAGAATTCATGGAACAAGAGTGAAAAAGCTTTTTAATATCTATTTTCTTCTCTACCTTCCATTTCCTGTACCTATGCCTCTTTCCAAAACCAAATTTCCCATATCAAGTGGCTTCTCTCTCTCTCTCTCTCTCTCTCTCTCTCTCTTCATCCACTTGTCCCATCTCCCTTCCCTCTACCCTAACAAAATTATTCAGTTAATAATATATATTTGAAAAAAAAACACTCACAAATATAAACTTCTCTTATCTTTTTGAAATTTTGACAAACAAAACATTCCAATCAATTCCAAAACTCTTAGACTATGGGTATGAGTATGAGAGTCAAGTTTGAGTTTCTTTCCTTGATTCTTTCAATCATCTTGCCGCTTCACTCTTAGTCTCACTTGCATTTTGAAACAACAGAGAATGTCCCAAAATGACATGGTCCTCCCAAAGCTACAGACAATGATAGATATTGGGGAAAACTGGGGAATTTCTGAGTTTATAAATTTAATGCGAGCATTGTTTAATTCTATGCTTTAGTTTGGGAGATTGGGATGAGGCCAGAGGCAGTGATGGAGGTGTTAAAGATGGGCGGCTAGGTTTAGTTAGTGACTAGGTTTTTTTTTTAATTTTCTATTAATCTATTTATTTGAAATTACATATTTGCCCTTTTTTAAATCGTTAGTTGATTAATTTTTATTAATTTTCTTGTCTTATTTTTTATTTTAATTATGTACATGTTTTTTAAAACTTTGGTTATAGATATTTTAGTAATTACAAATGAATTGAACGGAAAAATGGTGTCATCTAATAATAATTTTAATAGAAGGGAGGGCAATGATATATTTCTGAAATATAAGGACTAAATTAAGTAAAAGTGTAAACAATCCATATTGGTAATATTAAGTCAAAAGATAAGGGAGATTCATGACATTATCCTAAAAATATATAATATATAAAATCATAAATTTTTAATTTTATAAATTTAAAAATAAAAGGTGAATGGTTTAATATATTTGTTGTTTTAGGTTTAACATCACTCTATGTCTATAGCAGCAATTGAAATATTGGTGTGATTTTACTTAACTCAAGATCAAGATAAGATAATTTGTTTGTCACATCAGTTGGCTAATTGGCCTATCTCAACCCCTTTTCTAGCACCACAAAATGAAATATTAACTGTAGAATGACTGACTATTAAAAAAAAAAAAAGGCAGAACATACATCTCTTAGTTTGCATTACACATCTTCTAAATACCTTTTTGAGTGCTATTCTTCTCTTTGTCTGCTGTTGAGAATTCCATGAAAGCTAAAAAGAAAGCAAATAAAAGAGTAAGATACAAACTAATTTTATTGCTTTACTTGTTTCTAATTTGTTGTGTTTTGTTCAATTTTAGTTCCCCCAATCCAATTGCTTGGTCATGAAGTGTTGTTGAGCTTCTTTTGCTTGCATAAATGCACAATCTATCTCCATATTTAACAAGAAAAACTCGTCTCATGATTTTCTCAACTAACACCAACCCATTGATGTATGGTCCACAAATACCCCCTTGCACATCCTCCATAATCTTTTTGGCCTTATGTTGATACATGTATTGTAACTGCATCCCTTCAATCACCTTTTATACATAACCCCATCATAACATGTGACTTATTGTGGAAGCTGTCGCAGAACTCTCTTGTCTTTTCATCAGCTTGCATAGGAAGTACCATGTGCTCTATGTATCTCTTGGGTCTTAGTACCGCAATTTCTCTTTTGCTTCCAGTTCCATCACTCTTATTTCTTCATAGCATATAAACCATGTTTGCACTACTACCAAAGGTTTAATTGGCACCTCTTCAACTCTTTCACATACAACAGCTAAGGTCGCCAAAGGATCAGCCACTTGATTGTCCTCTTGTGCTACATGCGTGAAAGTGCACTTCTTAAATCTTGTCAACAACAGCTTTATATGCTCTGACTAGGGCTTGAGCCTATCTTTTTTAACTTCCCATTCTTTCTTAGCTTGCAAAACAACTAACATGGAATGGCCTAGAACTTCCACTTCTTCCACCCCATCGCCATTAAGGCTTCAAAACCAAGAGCACAAGCTTCATATTCAATCATATTATTCGTAACTTTAAAATTTAGCCTTTTAGCCAAGGGCAGCATCTCCCCACTGGGTAAAACAAGAATTACTCTAATCCTTCCACCTTTCTTGCTTATTACACCATCAAAGTACATCTGCCATCCTATAACCGTAATTGCTCCCAAATATTGTTCAGGAAACTCTAACGCCCAGTGTTCATCATCCTTAACTAGATTCATGGCTAGAAACTCAACTACCCCCCTTCCTTTTGCAACCATTTTCGTTATATATTTAATATGAAATTCAGATAATTGAGTCAACCATCTCGCCAATTTCCCTAGTAAAAAAGGTGTCACATACAGATATTTCATTGGATATGATTTTGACATAGCCTTCACTAATGGGACTGAAAATAATGACGTAATTTCTTGGAAGCCGATATAATGCATGTCTTTTCGACCTGACTATGCTTCATCTTATATGGCAACAACTTCTTGCTTAGGTAATAGATGGCAAGTTCATCTGCTTATGCCAACTTGCTGCAATGGCTTCTTCTTTAATCGTCAGATACAAGATTAGACACCTTCCAGTCTTTAACGGCCTAAAAATAGGAGGATTTGTCAAATATTCCTTAATCTTTCCAAATGTTGCTTGATATTGATCATTCCATTCCACAGGCTAATTCTTCCTTAGAAGCTTGAAGATAGGTGAGCAAATTGTGGTGAGTTTTGCTATGAATCGATTGATATATTGTATCTTTCCTAAAAATCCACGAACTTCCTTCTTTGTTTTCGGTGCCGACATCTCTTTGCTTACTTTCACTTTGTCCGGATCTACCTCTATTCCATTCTCCCCTACTATGTAACCTAATAGCTTTTCTAAAGTCACTCCAAAAATGCATTTCTTTGGATTTAATCTCAAGTTATATCTCTGGACTCGTTCCAAAAAACTTTCCAAGGCTTCAAAATGCCCTTTTTGTGTTTCTAACTTAACCATCATGTCATCAACATCGACTTCAATTTCAAGATGGATCATGTCATGAAACAATGTGGTAACCATTCTTTGATAAGTAGATCTCGCATTCTTCAGCCCAAAGGGCATTACCTTGGAGCAATAGGTTCTCCACTCAGTGATAAAGGCCAAGGTTGGCAATGGGACAGGGAGGTGCAGGGTAGGGGCACTAGGTACCCAACTCCGCCCCATTGCCTCTGATAGAGGCGGGGCAAAAAAAAAATAGAGTGGACCTGCCCGACCCCAATCATTTACTATTCTTTTTTTTTTTTAATCTCATGATATCATATATAACACTTTTTAACAATCATAAAACAATAGGAAACAATATATCTATTCAAACTAAAACCATACATATGCATAACAACCAAATTCTAACAACTAAAAACCATCATTTCATTAAATATCTAATATTACCAAGCAAAATATAATCCACCAAACAATACCAAGAAACAAAATCAAGAAGTACGTGGCTACAAATAAGGTCCATAACAAACACTCTAATTAAACATATCCATAACCAATAAAAGCATTCCAATATCAACTTAGTATCAAGTAAACAATAAGTAATGCCAACACTCTACTAGAACCAACAAGTTAATAGCACATAAGATCAACTTCCTTCATCTAACAATTCGATAAAACATCAAACATCCTTACAAAGATGTCATTGAACTTCCTCCTCCATCATTCGGTGTTTCCCATCCAACCATCTCTTCTTGAGGTATTATACCTAGAAATATAATAACCAAATTAATAAATAAATCAAAAAATTATATAAAATAATATTAATCAATAAAATACACTTAATATATTAGAACTTATACCTTGTAGCCATAACCAATTTTGGGTACACATTAATGCCTCCAATGTGTCAAGAAGAAGTTTACTATGATGTGGACTCAAAACTCTACCACTAGTGTTAAAAGCTGACTCGGATGGAATTATGGACATTCGGATAGCCAAAATATCCCTAGCAATAGTAGACAATACAGGAAACTTACTTTTATTCATCTTTTACCAAAGGATCAAAGTCTGGATCACTAACCATATGATCCTCCAAATAAATACTTAGCTCAAACTTCTTCAGCAATCCTGTATTATTACTTTCTTTAAATTTTCGTATTCAATACCAAAGTCACTTGATGTACCTTCTCCTATATCACCTCTTGTATCTCGTAATTTTACAAAAAATTTCCTTTGCCCATCACCCAAACCAATTTACATTGATAATCTATCACTAAGTCTTCACAAAGAGTACATACTCCTTCAATATACTTAAAAGCATTATCCCCATAAATCTTCTTGTATGCAAACTCCACCATTACCATTTTACACCTAGGATCCAAATCCATAGCCTCTATGGATAACATTTTAGTATTTTTTAAACTTTTCTATCATTGCACTAGCCATTTCCTAAATATTTTCAGAAAGAAATGTAAGCCAAGAGCTCAAATATATCCTTAATTCACGAACTTTTGGGAAAAAAAAAAACTTGTTTGCTGTAGGATAATTTGTCCTAGAAAATATTTTGGTCAACCTATAAAACTTTTCCAAATAATCAAACACGAGTTTTGTTGCTGACTACTCCTCTTCCTTAGGCAATTCTGTTTAATGACTATCATACTCCTTCAAATGAACAAACACATCTTTATAGGGCAAAGTAGTGCCAACATCTTATAAGTAGAGTTCCACCTAGTTTTACGATTAAGAGACAATATTTTTTTTAATGTCACTTTCAAGTGATGTGCCATCTCCACAAACTTTTCAATTCTCTTAGGTGTAGATGTCCAAAAAGTAATGATGTCCCTAACCTTCTCAATGCCCTTTGCAATCACTTTTAACCCATCTTTAACTATTAGGTTCAATATATAAGCACAACACCACATGTGAAAAAGTTTCACACCTAACATCAAATGCCTATCACCTAATTTATCAAGTACTTGTTTTATCATGGCACCATTGGAAGAACAATTATCTATAGTTGAAGTTGATAATTTCCTGCCCAAGTTCCAATCATACAAGCACCTAACTGACACCTCTCTAAGACATTCTACATATATGGGGCTGGCATATATATAAACCTAACAATTATAAACATAAATTTATGAGATACTATATTTGATATTAATAAATAAATAAATAAATAAAATAAGATTACAACTTTGAACATACCTCAAAATCCAATTATGGAGTTTTTAGTGAAATGAGCTGTTATAACCATATATCCTTTCTTTTGGTTGCTAGAAGTCCACATGTCAATTGCTATAGCTACCCTATCTTGTATGTTTTCCAATAATTCTATTGTCTTCTCTTTCTTACTTTCAAATAGCTTGAATATTTCATTCTTCAATGTGTTTCCACTCATGGTACCAAACAAAGGTTGGGCATAATTCATCATTTCCCTAAAACCCTCGTACTCAACAAAACGCAATGGAACTTCACGCAAAACAACTATTTTTGCAACTAGAGCCCTACAAATATCTTTATCAAAAGCATCTTTTTCATGGCATACCAAGTTTGTAAGAGTTAAACCATCACTTTGTTTTTGGAATTTCAAAATGCTTTGTTCCATGGTTAGTTGGTTATCTTGGCGACATCTCATCAAATGCTTACTTAGATGGGAGGTGTCATCCAAAGCCCTAGCAACTAATTTTGTCCCACAATGGTTCCAACGTGCTTTGTAAAATGTTGCCAAACTTGTGATGTGGTCCTGGACCTTTTACTAGATAAAGACAATTCATCACTTCTTCTTCTAGCCCTCTCTTACTAGTAGATATAGTAACATCTTCAGAATCTTTATCAATGTTTAAATCACCACTCAAATTTAGGGTATTTGACATCCCCACTTCTTATTGTTGTGAAGACATTTTTTACCTAAAAAAAAAATCACAAATGATGAACACTTAAACATGTATGTTTAATAAGAGCTTAATTCATTATATTGTATTGATAGTGTCATTTGATTCCTCAACTTAAGCATATTTGTAGTCTTTGTATCTTTTGAATTTGCTTTATCTTAATTTCAATTTTTGTTACAAGTTCGATAAAATGGGTATAACTTTCTATTCGTAGATCAGAATGATGTAAATCTTGATTTTTTAGAAAGCTGATTAAATTATCTACAATATTGTATTTCATAAGTATCATCAAATTCAGGCTCTTAATGGACCAAAAATAGGCTTGAAGTAAACCCATCTGTAGTTTCAGCCTAGCCTGACCATTCCTCAGTATTTTGACGATATCTCTTGATATATGTATCCAAATTGTATGAATCATGATGTTCTAGAAAGCAGAGAGAAATATCTACAACTTCATGAAGATATGTGATCAAAATTCTAAGTAATTCGATGCCGATATTGGTGGTCAAATTCTATGCATATGATGATCCCAATTGTCAACAAGATATTTGACAATTGTCTATTTGTAATTTGACAAGTTTGCCCCTGAATGTATCTATAAATAGAGGTGCCTTGTGGCCCATTAGGGTTTCTTGGCTTTGGCTGGGATCTCTTATTATTGTGTTTTCTCTCTTGTGTTTGTTCTTTTA
Organism: Boswellia sacra; assembly: GCA_013180625.2. Lineage (NCBI taxonomy): Eukaryota > Viridiplantae > Streptophyta > Magnoliopsida > Sapindales > Burseraceae > Boswellia > Boswellia sacra. Next base: position 70,528 of record SNVD02014139.1, read on the forward strand.
ATGTTATTAATAAATCTTCTTTTTCTTGCAATTTGTTTTCTTTCTTTTATAATGTCTTGCTAAATTCTCTTTTGCTAATGTGAAAGGGTGAAACCCTTGATATAAGAATAAGGATTTTCTAACGCTTTGGTATGTGCTTAATAATCATAATCTTTGTTATTTGTTTTATATGATTTATATATATTTACCTAATCAATCTTGACATCACTCGTAAAGTGGAGGTCTTGATCCATTGTAGACAATCCCTGGCACATCAAATGCTTTTATCCTTTCTAGATGTCTTATGGTTCTTCCTTACCAACATAAGCCTAGTTATGAACCTTGATTTGTTGTAGACATATGGTGATTGATACACTGGATACTTGAACCCATTTACAAGAAGTGGTATAAATATTGGTAACGAAATAAATATAATTCATATAACTAACATGGGCTTAAATGACAAATCTTCTGATTGGAAGCTCCTTGATGTGTGGAATCCAATTGACTTATAAATGGGTTACTTATCCTTATTTGATATATCAAGGGTGGATCCCCTAACCTTAACTTTCATTATTATTGCATTAATTCCTCTTGTATTTTAATTATTCTCATCTATTGTTTATGAACTTATTTTTTTATTTGCTATGGTAGGTTTTCCCTCCTAATTTCTATGGATGATTTTTATCATCTTTTGCTTTTGTTTTACATTTGAATGGTCAGTAGTATCGCCTACCATCCTTACTTATATTTGTCAATATCATCTTGATTATTTATATTATACTTGCTTACCTTTTAGTTTGTGCGCTAAATCCCCTTCCTTGTGGATCGATCCCGGTCTCACCGAGTTTATTACTTCGACACTCCTAGATATGGGAGATAATCCTATTTTTGGATGTGTCAAGTTTTTGGCGCCGTTGTCGGAGAAGGTAAAATTTGGCGTGCAAAATTGTAAGTATTCTCTTTTCTCATTTTAGATCTTAATTTTTTCTTTTTGTGTGCTCATCTTTTCTTTCCTTTTCTCTTTGGAAATTACATGAAAATTTGGTCATGCACATCTAGTGGTGGACTTGTTAAGAAAACATCATCTTCCTTGGAAAACATGGTCGACAATCAAGTGGAAAGGTTCATGGATGAAGGGGACAATCGTTCCCAACAAAATGATTAAAACCAACCAAGAACCCTCAAAGATTACATGAATTCGATAAGGACCAGTGCACCATCCTATATAGTTTCTCCTTCTAGTGCAATCCATTTCAATTTCAAACCGAATTTCGTTCGACTTTTACCCACCTTTCATGGCCTTGATATGGAGAACCCATATTCACATTTAAAAATCTTTGAAGAGGTGTGTAACTCCTATAGTGGCCCAAATTGTAGCATAAACACCATTAGATTAAAGCTTTTTCCTTTTTCTTTAAAAGATAAAGCTAGAACATGGCTACAAAATTTGAGGTCAAATTCCATCAGTTCATGGAACATCCCTCTTCATTCCTTTCCACCAAAATTGTCGACGTAAATCATGATACATCTTGGTACCACCAGGATGAACAACGAATTTAGAATGATGAAATTCCTTAAGAATATCATCTTTACACTCTTTACTTGATGGAACAAAAATCATGCCCTTGAATCGTAAACTCCCATCCGAACCAATGGTCTAATCCACACTTCTATCACTGCGTAACACTTGCTCATACAAGACTCTAGTCTCTGAATCTTGATGTTGCAATTCAATCACTCTATGCATAAGAGACGATTGGGAAACAAGTGTAAAAAGATGAATTTGATATCCACGATCCTCAACAAAGATATCATAATCATAAACAGACCGCAACATACTCCACTCCCCTATCATCGCACTAACCATGGCCTTCGACTTTTTACTTAATACATCAGCCACCACATTTGCCTTACCTGGATGATATTGGATAGAGAAATCATAGTCTTTCCAATACTCCATCCATCTTTGTTGTCTCAAGTTCAAGTCTTTTTGGGTGAAGATGTATTTCAAACTTTTATGATCACAAAAGACTTCAAATCTTTCTCTATACGAATAATGTCGCCAAATTTTCAAAGCATACACTACCGCAGCAAGTTCTAAGTCATGGGTGGGATAATTATGCCCGTGAGGTTTCAACTGACGAGAAGCATAGGCTACAACCCGACCCTATTGCATCAACACACACCTTAACCCATCCAAGGAAGCATCAGTGAAACCTACATAATCAACTCCATGTTGTGGTATCATAAGAATAGGTGTTGAAGTTAATCTTTTCTTCGATTCTTGGAATGCTTGCTCACATGCATCATTCCATTCGAACCTGACTCTTTTCCTTGTTAACCTCATCATTGGTACAGCCAATCGAGAAAAGTTCTCAACAAAACGCCGATAGTATCCTGCTAAATTCAAGAAGCTGCGTACTTCAAACAAATTCTTTGGTCGTTCCCATTTCATAACTACTTTCACTTTCGATGGGTCTACTCAGATTCCTTGTCTTGACACCACATGGCCTAAAAATTTTACCTCTGACAGCCAAAATTCACATTTACTCAGCTTGGCATAAAGACGATGCTCTCTTAGTGTTTGAAGTGCTACGCGTAGATGTTGCTCATGTTCAACTTTAGATGAAGAATAAATGAGGATATCATCCACAGACACAATCACAAATTGGTCTAAGTGAGGTCTGAAAACACGGTTCATCAAATCCATAAAGGCAGCAGGAGCATTAGTTAGTCCAAATGGCATGACCAAAAACTCATAATGCCCATACCGGGTACGAAAAGCGGTCTTAGGTATATCTCCTTCCTTTATTCTCAACTGATGATAACCTGAACTAATATCTATATTGGAAAGACAACAAGATCCTCTTAGCTGATCAAACAAATCATCGATCCTAGGTAAAGGATATTTGTTTTTCACTGTGACCCGATTTAACTGCCTGTAATCTATACACAAACACAATGAACCATCTTTCTTCTTCACAAAAAATGCTGGTGCACACCTGGATGCACCTTAATAGCAAACTCTACTTCTCTAGTTGGAGGTTACCCGGGCAATTCTTTAGGAAAAACATCAGGAAATTCATTCACCACCCGAGGAAGTTCAAAAACCCCTTTATTAGTCTCTTCTACTAATATACTGGCATCATGTTCCTGACCCCTTTCTTGTTTTGCGACCGAAGCAAAGGGTAATACAATAATGCATATTTATCCGCATAAAAACTGAAAACAATGCCCTCCGGCATGTGGATTATCACTTTCTTCTTGTGACAGTCTAATATAACTCAATAAGCTAGCAACCAATCCATTCCTAATATCACATCATACTCCATGAAATCTATAAGTATCAAATCAAATGATAACCTGTGCCCATTGATCTCTAACATACAGGAACGACATATCCTCCCAACCTTTAGAGTACTACCTATAGGTGACTCCACATGTAATACAGAATCCAACAAATTAGACTTTAATCTAATGTAAATGCAAAATGGGTAGATATAAAAGAATAAGTAGCTCCATAATCAAATAAAACACGGGCCCATGCGTTAAAAACCAATAATGTACCTCCCACAACTTCGTGGTCTGCAGGCTTTGTCGACTGAGTCAGAGCAAAAACTCATCCCTGAGTCATCTGTCCCTGATGTCTAGTGCTCTGAGCTGATCTTAGAGGCTGAACAGATTGAGAAGAAGCTGCCTGAGACCTTTGAGATGTCTGATAGGAATAACCATTACGTCTTGAGACGATGGTATCAACTGTGACTCAGACCCTTGTCGAGAAGTCAGTTGGGTCTGACTAGTGGCACTCTGAGGACCTCTCATCCCTGTTGGACAATCCTGTTGAATATTATCGTATTGTCTATATCTAAAATATCTGGGACATTGACTTTACAAATGACCTGGTTTCCCACACCTATAACAAACTCTCTGACTCTGTGAAGACCCATTTGACACGGAGCCTTGGGATTGCAATTGCTGAGACTGAGAATTAAAGGAAGTCCTACTGGAGTGAGTTTTCTGTCTCTTAGCTGAACGATCATGCTGTTTCGCTCATCTAGAAGGTATGCCAACAGCCCCACCCTATGACTCTGGGATATCTCCTATTCCGTAACTAAGGCGGTCTCCACCACATCAGAGTATTTCATCAATCTACACACTACAACTGAGGGTCTGATCTCATCTCTCAGTCCCTTTTGAAATCTCCGAGCTTTGCTAGCCTCATCCGCTACCAAACTGGGTGCAAAGCGAGATAATGCAGTAAATCGTGCCTCATATTATTGCACTATCATATTCCCTTGTGTCAAGTATATAAACCCATTTTCCTTTTGGTCCCAAAAAATCGTAGGAAAATATTTGTTCAAAAAAGCGGTAGAGAAGTCACTCCATGTAAGGATGTTCCCTTCTTTAATTCACTCAACCGATGTCCACCATTGTAATGCCTCTCCTGTCAATAGATGAGTTGCCACCCTAGCCCGTAAATCCTCTTCAACTTGCAAAAGATTAAAGAGACACTCCACTCGTATAAGCCAATCTTCTGTAACATTCGGATCGGGCTCCCTATTGAAAATAGGTGGATTATGGCGTTGGACTTCCCTAAGTACACTCTTCATTCTATTACCGACACCCGTCTCTAATACCAGTTGAGGCGATGGTGGTGGGTTAGCATGAGGAGTCTCCCTAACCGTGTTTGCCACTGTTTTTGCCAATGTATTGGCCACATCTCTCATGGCCTTGTAAAACTCTGACCTTTCACTACCCTCAAATGGGTTGGAACTCGAAGCACCTTGCGTACGAGAACTCATTATCTAATTTTTATCAATGGCAAAAACATAAGTGGCAAAATTCTATAACATATAGAACAGAAACATAACAAACAATTATTCAAGGCACATGCAAGCATACAAGACATGACTTTACCCCTCCCAAACCATCTACATCCTTTTCACAGGTCTACAGTAAAGCCTAAGCTCTGATACCACTCTGTCACGCCCTAACATCCCTTATTTAGAGACTTTAGGGGTGATTGTATAAGAAATTAATAAAAGAACGTTATCAATATTTCATTTTTACTATTTTAATATACATCACATGAATTCATTACAATATATGACCATTCGTTCAAAATCAACTGTACATACACTGGTGACTAAAATAAATACATAAGATTATAGTCACATAACAAAATCTCCTATTACAAGCTAGGCGAATCAAGATCGTCCTAAAAATCTTTATATGTTTACTGATTCAAGACTCCATAGGAAAGCTCTGAAACACCACTAGTGGGAGCATCTTTCTGTATGCCTGTGGAGGGAGGGGGTGAGCATAAAGCCCAGTAGGAAAAATTGTAACATTATGCTAAATCGTACACATTCAACAATTACTCAAGTACAAAATTTCACACCCAACAATAATAAATCAAACAATTATGTTCATTCACACATCAAGTTTATATTCATGTTCCCGTAGGAGCCGTATACAAAACGACCCATCCAAGGTCTAACACATCACATTTAGATTCGTGTTCCCCTTGGATCCGTATCCACAACGGCCCATCCAAGGTCCAACACATCACGTTGATTATATTAGTATTCCCCTTGGATCCGTATACAAAACGGCCCATCCAAGGTCCAACGTTAAGAATTCCATACCTGCATTCTTCTTGGATCCGTATACAGAACGGACCATCTAAGGTCCAATGCATACATTTATAACCCCTTGTAATATAATTTCTACTATAAATCTCAAGAAAATACAATTTTTATGAAAATTCAAGACTTTCTAGAAGTGTACAGTCGATTTGGGTCAGTTCTGGAATTTTGCTCGCACTCGACACTATGCAACCCGACACTCGACCATGCGCAACGAGTCACGCACGCAACGCATGACACTGTTCGCTCGACACTCGACACTGGACACTTGACACAGTGCCTCTCGACACTCGACACTCAAACATGCAAGTCGAGTCGTGCATGCAACGCAAGACACTGTTCGCTCGACACTCAGCACCAGACACTCGGCACTAGACTCGACAATCTCTCGACACTAGACGATAAACACTCGACACTCAGCACTAGACACTCGGCACTAGACTCGACAATCTCTCAACACTAGACGATAAACACTCGACACTCGACACATGTCCCTCGATACTCGACATTTACACACTCGCCGCTCAGAGTCGCACATCAAGTCGTGCATGTAGCACGTGATACTGTGCACTTGACGCTCGACACGTCACAACCGACACTCGACACTTACCACTCGATACTCGACAAACAAGTGTCGACTGGTGTCAAGCGAAAAGTCAAAAACTGCATGCAGACCCGTGAACCTATTTTATTAAGTCGGTTACACCATTTCCTTTCTAGATTTCGACCCCTAACTTCAAAAATTCACCAAAAATCAATTTTAACTCCAAATTCGACGAAATCAGCGGCTAATTAAAGCTTCATATGTCTATTTTCCTAAACAAATGAAAAATCATACAATTCTCAATCCAAAAAAATGCATCAGCTCAAACAACACAAGACAGTCACATGAACTATAACTCCCTTCAAAACCATCTCTACTTCACTTCATCAACACTTAGTTTTCACATATAATTCCTCATTCAAACCACAAACAATTAACTTACAATAAGTAGTTTCACTCATAGTTCATCATCCAAGCCACAAAACAATGAATTTAGGATAGATCACATGCATAACAAATCAATATCAATTAAACAACAAAATACATGACATGAGATAAGCATAGTGTTAGAAATTCCCTACCTGTATTTCAAGCTTATGCACTCCTTTGAAATTTTTCCTGTCTTTTCTTCTTCTCCTTTCTTCTCCTCTCTTCTCTTCTAACCGTGAACTCTCTTCCCCTTTTTTTCTTCCTTCTTTTTCTAATTCTAGAAAAATCCTCTCTTCCCTCAATATAAGGCCCTAGTTCATGGGCCTAAATCCACTCATTTTCCCAATCCACTAATCCTTAACATAATTTCTAAATTTTATAATATATAAATGCATACATATAAATTTTCTTTGGAGATTCTACAGAAACATTAATTGAAACTTCACCTATCAATGACTCTTTTCTTGATGAATTTTTATTCTCTATTCCTACAGTACCTTGGTTTGCTAACATTGTAAATTTCCTTGCAACAGGAGAAATGCCACCTCATTGGATTGCTCAAGACAAAAGGAAGTTTTTGACTAAGGTGAAAAATTTTTATTGGGATGACCCATATCTGTTCAAATATTATCTAAACCAAATAATTAAAAGATGCATACCCGACAATAAGGCAAGCAGTGTCATTAATTTTTGTCATTCCAAAGCATGTGGAGGACATTTTTCATCTAAAAAAACAGTCGCTAAAATCTTGCAATGTGGATTTTATTGGTCCACCTTATTTAGAGATGCACATGCATTTCGCAAAACCTGTGAAAATTGTCAAAAATTGGGATCCATTTCCAAATGAAACATGATGCCTTTGAATCCCATTCTTGTTGTTGAAATCTTTGACTGTAGGGGTATTGATTTTATGGGATCTTTTTCACCTTCATTTGGTTTTATGTACATTGTTGTTGCAGTAGACTATGTGTCAAAATGGGTCGAGGCAATTCCATGTCGAAACAATGATCACAAAACAGTTATCAAATTCTTGAAAGAGAATATCTTGTGTAGATTTGGAATTCCTCGAGCCATTATTAGTGATAAGGGTGCACATTTTTGCAACAAACCATTTGAAACTCTAATGAAGAAATATGGAATAACCCATAAAGTTTCTACACCTTATCACCCGCAAACAAGTAGACAAGTTGAATTAGCTAATAGGGAGATAAAAGAGATCTTAGAAAAAACGGTTAACCCAAACCGTAAAGATTGGTCTTTAAGACTTAATGATGCACTTTGGGCTTACCAAACTGCTTTCAAAACATCGTTGGGAATGTCTCCTTATAAATTAGTTTATGGAAAACCTTGTCACTTGCCTGTGGAAATTGAGCATAAAGCTTATTGGGCCATTAAAATATTTAACACAAATTTGGATGATGCTTACAAGTTACGTAAACTGCAACTGAGTGAGCTTGAAGAAATCAGGAATGAGGCTTATGAAAATTCTAAAATCTACAAAGAAAAAATGAAGGTTTTTCATGACAAATTCATTGTTAGAAAATCTTTTGAAGCAAAAAGTTCTTTTGCATGATTCAAGATTGCACTTGTTTCCTAGTAAGCTTCGGTCTCGTTGGACTGGACCTTTTATTGTTAAAAATGTTGTCTCCCATGGAGTAGTTGAAATTGAAAACCCAAAGAATGGTAATGTTTTTAAAGTTAATGGAAAATGGTTAAAATCATTCTTTAAAAATTTTGATCAAAATGAAGAGTCCATTGCTTTAGTCGATCCTTTTTAAGGATTGATTTTTTCCAGTCAAGTGGCGGATACAGTACTCCATGGCTTTTAAAGTCGGTTTTTCAGTTTCCTAAAAACTGTTGCTCACCTTGCATTCATTTTCTTTTATTCTCTCTTATTTTTTTCATATGGATACCATTCTCTCGAATCTACGCAAACATTTTCCCTCTCTTCCTCAAAATGATTGGCTTAAATTTATAAAGCTCGCGCAGAAAGACTAAGGATGTTGATGCGCAAGGGTATTCCTACCGATTTAAGATGGTTAATTGAAGCCAAGGTTCGATTTTCTTGTGAGTTTTCAGATATTCTTTTTTCCCACATGCCAAGTTTGGGAAAAAGCTCTTACGCCAAAAAGCAAAGAGCGAAAAGGTTACAAGTTTGTCACAGATGTGCAAGATGGACTTGTAACCAACATTGTCGCTCCTTGGGATATTTGTCTAATAATCGAGAGGATAAGCTATAATTCATCAAGAATTGACTCTGCAGGGAGTCTTTGGATAATATCCAATTGACTCTTGAGACGCATTCTTGTAGAATTTTGTAGCGTGAAATATTGAAATTATGGACACAATTTCAAGACGAGCAAGAACGTTATAGTCTTGGGAATTTGACTCAAAACGGCCCTGTTTGCCAGTTTATAAGAAAACTGGATAAAAAGCATATCCCCAACTCATAGAAGGTGTTTAAGCCGTTTCTAGACGTAAAATCAGAGGAAGATGTGAGCTACAGTCACAACTACCTGTACATATACATGTGTGCTATTATTTTTTAATTTTAATACCTTATAGCTGTAATTTTTGTATTAATATCTATATCTTTCGATTGACTTATGCATTTATGTTGTCTTATTTCTATCATTTTTTTGAATTTCTATGCCTTATTGTCAAACTTTTTTAGCAAACAGCCGAGCTACCTATGTGGATTTCATCATTAGAATAGCTTTTTTCACACTCCATAAATATGACATCACTTGTTCTCAACTTCACACATGTAGTTAGAGAGTTGCATAGAGATGGAGGGAACTTCAAAACGTCGAATCCAAAGGATATGTGTATTATGTGGATCTCGGCCTGAAAAAAGTGAAGAGTTTACAGCAGTAGCAAATTATCTTGGTAGGCTATTAGCTGAAAGAAAGATCATATGGTTTATGGGGGAGGTAACCTCGGGTTAATGGGTTGTGTGTCGACAGCTGCACTCGTAGAAGACAGTCAAGTTTTAGGTGTTATTCCTAAAGCTTTGGTTGTAGAAAGCATTGTTGGAAAACCGGTTGGGAAGGAGTTACAGGTCTCCTCTATGCATGAACACATGACATATATGCTTATTAATTTAAATGCATTTATTGCTTTTTGACACATCCGAAAATAGGATTGTCTCCCAAGTATAGGAGTGTCGAAGTAATAAAACCCGGTGAGACCGGGGTCGATCCACGAGGAAGGGAATTTAAGCGTTACAAATTATAAGCTAAACAAATGTGATATGGATGATTCAAAGAGGTGACATGATAATATCAACAAGTATGTAAGATGGTAGGCGGTATTACCGATTATTCAAATATAAAACAAAAAGCAAGAGGAGGTAAAACCATCCATGGAAATAGGTGGTATAACCGACCATAGTAAATTAAAGAACAATTTCATAAGGTGGTAGAACCTACCATAGTAAATAAAATAAAAAGTTCATAAACAATAGAATAATTAAAATACAAGAGGAATTAACACAATAACAATGAAGGCTAAGGTTAGGGGATCCGCCCTTGATATTTTGAATAAGGATAATTAGCCCATTTTAGTTATATGAATTATATTTGTTTCATTACCAATATTTATACCACTTCTTGTAAATGGGTTCAAGCATCCAATGTGCCAATCATCATATGTCTACAACAAATCAAGGTTCCTAACTAGATTCGTGTCGGTAAGGAAGAACCATACATCATCTAGAAAGGATCCAAGCATTTGATGTGCCAAGGATTGTCGACAATGGATCAAGACCTCCACTTTACGAGTGGTGTCAAGATTGATTAAGAAAGTAAATGTAATAAGAAAGTAAATGTAACTCATATAAAATAAACAACATAAGATTAAGATTATTAGGCACATATTAAGGGTTAGAGAATCATTATTCTCATATCAAGGGTTTCACCCTTTCACCTTAGCAAAAGAGAAATTAGAAGAACATTATAATAGAAAGAAAATAAAATGCAAGAAAAAGGAAATTCATTAATAACATAAACACACAAAACACAATACAAGATCCTAGCCAAAGCCAAAATGTTCCAGCCAAGGCCAAGATGCCCTAATGGGTCACAAGGCACCTCTATTTATAGATACATCCAGGGGCAAACTTGTCAAATTACAAGGGCATAATTGTCAAATATTAGTTGTAAATATCTTTGACAATTGGGATTATTAGGCACCGACTTTGACCATCAATTTTGACATCGAAATGTTGTGAATTTTAATCACATGTCTTCATGAAAGTTGTAGATATTTCTCTCAGCTTTCTAGAACATATTGATTTGCACAATTTGGATACGTATTTTGGAGATACGGTCCAAATACTGAGGCCTGGTCAGACTGGGCCGAGACTGTAGATGGGTTCATTTCAAGCCCAATTTTGGTCCACTAAGAGCCCGAATTTGATTATGCTTGTGAAATGCAATCTTGTAGACAATTGAATCAGCTTTCCAAAAATTAAGAATTGCACCATTCTGATCTATAAATAGAGAGTTATGCCCATTTTACCGAACCTGTAACAAAACCAAAATTAAGAGGAATTAATTCCAAAGATGCAAATGCTACAAATATGCTTAAGTTGAGGAATTTAATGACACTATTAATGCAATATGATGAACTAAACTCTTATTAAACATGCATATTTAAGTGTTCATCACACCCCCCAACTAGCTTATTGCTAGTCCCTAGCAATTAAAGCGTTATTATTTAGAAGTGATTTATAGAATTTTACATCCAAGGTGGTCATTATTGCACTCTCCTTGATTTTATCCAAATAAACAAACTCTCAACTAATTTTTTTTTTAAATGACTCATGTACCCGTCAGTCAAGATATCTACAAACCTTCTTTTGTGCTCAGTTGACACATGACTATGGGGCTTATTAGAAATAAGCCATATCGGTTCTAGTATTTGTTAAGGCTAACAACCTTAGGTAGGGGATATTCATTCATTTTATACATTTTTTTCTTTTTTTTCTCTTTTTTTTTTTTTTGAAAGAATGCATCTTTAACCCATGTAGCGAGCCTTAGGCTAATGACTCCCAGACCAGTTGGCCTTAGGGCATTAGGTGTTAAGACACCCCTACGAGCTTAACGACTCGGGTTGCTGATGCTTTATTTTTGCTTAGAAACTTGTGGATAGTGCAATGTTTCAATCCCATTAAGCTTTCTCCTTAATCCATGTAGCGAGCTTTGGGCCAATAGCTCCCAAACCAGTTGGTCTTAGGGTATTAGGTGTTGAGGCACCCTCGGGCTTAATTGCTCGAATTAAGGAGGCTACGAGACCAAACTTATCCACCATTGCTTTCTCTCTTTTTTTTTCTTTTTTTTCATTTTTTCATTTTTTTTAAACTTTCCCCTTCCTTTTGTTGTTATCCTAAACAAAACAAAAGAACTCAAATATTGCAATATTTTATTTCGCCACCCACAATCATACATCAAGGTATGTGTGTGTGTGATGAAAGATTCATAGATACTGCTTAATGAGCACATAAGCACACAATTTATTAAATGATAAGGTTGTGAGAGTTCATAGATTTGAATGATTCAAAGTGAAATGAATAAGACCTCCTTGTTATAAAATTCAAAAATCAAGACTAAATAATATCAAATAAGTCTTCAAAAATGCAAGAATAAAATGACAAATTGGTTAGAATGGGTTTCAAGAGTTCAAACTGGCCCTCCCTACTCTGCCATTCCTGACCCAGAATGCGTCTCAAGAGGATTTGAACTCCTTACACCGCACTCTGAATCTAATTACTAACTCGCTTTTTTTTTTTGCAAGAAAAAATAAAATTTCAAGACACACTTATGTCTACTATCCTTCCCCCCCAACCAAATGAAACATTGTCCTCAATGTTTAAATGTAGAGAGATAAAGTATAGGAGACATTACCTGAAGCTTCTGTTATTCAAGAGAGATGACCTGAAAGACTCATAAAATAACATGCTAAAAATAAAATAAAATAAAATAAAGGACAAGAAGAAAAAATTACAAACGGAGATTCAAATCCAATTTGCACTTTTTGTTTTGCCCTCCTGCCCAATTAATTTGAGTACTAGCTGGGTCAGGTTCATGCTCAACTTCTTGTAATTTGTCAAGTAGCTCACCAGTAGAAGTGGCAGAAATAAGGATCTTTCTCGCTGAATGAGGGATAAAATTCTGTTTCCACAGCTGCATCAACAAAACTTATCAAAGGATCAAAGAAATTTTTGACATTCACAAACCTATGGGTTTTTTATGGAGATTCAGTTGGGCCCAAGAGGCAATTTGAAAAATTTCTTCAAGAGTGCCAAAGCCACCTGGTAAAGAAATAAAGGCATCTGAATTGATGAGCATATGTGCCATGCGTTCATGCATAGAGGAGACCTGTAACTCCATTCCCAACCGTTTTTCCAACAATGCTTTCTACAGCCAAAGTTTTAGGAATAACTCCTAAAACTTGACTACCTCCTACATGTGCAGCTGTTGATAACGCAACCCATTAACCCGGAGGCTACCTCCCACCATAACCCCATGAATCCTTTCTTTCAGCCAGTAGCTACCAAGATAATTCGCTACTTCTACGAACATCTTCACTTTTACTTGTCGAGATCCACAGACATACACATATTCCGTTGGATTCGACGTTTTGAGTTCCCTCCATGTCTATGTAACTCTCTAACTATGTGTGAAGAAGAGAACAAACATGTGGTATTTCAATGGAGTGCAAAAAGGTATGCTAATGATGATTCTATCTAGGATATGCTCGATTGTTTGTTGAAAACAAAGTTGACAATAATGCACAAAAATTCAAAAGATGATGAAATAAGACACCATAAGTCAAACAAAGATACAAATTCAAAAATGACAGCTATGAGGTATTAAAATTCAAAAATGATGGCACGCATGCATATGTACAGGTAGTTGTGACTGTGGCTCACATCTTCCTCTGCTTTTACGTCCAGAAACGGCTTAAACACCTTCTATGAGTTGGGGATATGCTTCCCATCCAGTTTTCTTATAAACTGGCAAACAGGGTCGTTTTGAGTCAGATTCCCAAGACTATAGCGTTCCTGCTCATCTCGGAATTGTGTCCACAAATTAAAAATTTCACGCTGCACAAGTCCACAAGAATGCGTCTCAAGAATCACTCGGATATCATGCAAGGACTCCTTACTCAGTCCATCCTTGATTAACTGTAGCTTATCCTCTTGATTGTTAGACAAATATCCCAAGGAGCGGCAATGCTGGTTACAAGTCCATCTTGCACATCTGGGACAAACTTGTAACCTTTTCGCTCTTCGCTTTTTGGCATAAGAGCTTTTTCCCAAACCTGGCATATGGGAAACAAGATAATCTGAAAACTCACAAGAGAATCGAACCTTGGCTTCAATTAACCATCTTAAATCAGCAGGAATACCCTTACGCATCAACAACCTTAGTTTTTCTGCACGAGCTTTATAAATTTTAAGCAAATCATTTTGAGGAAGAGAGGGAAAATGTTTGTGCAATTTTGAGAGAATGGTATCCATGTGAAGAAAACGAGAGAGAAGAAAAGAAAATGGATGCAAGGTAAGAAACAGTTTTTAGGGAACTAAAAAACCGACTTTAAAAGCCACGGAGTACCGTATCTGCCACTTGACCGGAAAATAAAAATAAAAACACAACTAAAATAAACGCACACAAAATAAAATAAAAACAAACTAGAAATGATAGCAAAAATCAAGAATAAAAATAAAAATGAAAATATGGCATAGATGGATAAAATTTGATCAATCATTATAAAGAAATGCAAAAAGAGGAATCTCTTCGAAAGTGATTTACCACGGTCAAAAATATGCCATTGAGGTGGTACCTTTCTTTTTCCTTTATTTGTGAGAATGAAAGAGATTACCACTATCTGAGTTTGTTTGTCCTTAAAGCATGCATTATTGAGTGTGCATGTTTCTTCCTGCCTTTTTTCAAAACATGGCTCCCAACTCTTGATCTCCTTCACCTGTATAAAATCAAGTAATGAGAATTCTTTAAAAGCAATGGGCATTAGTTGCATACTTGGTTCAAATGAATTGGTTAACTCCATTTCTGAATGACTTGAAAAATTCTCATTTTGGATATAGTCTTCCACATTAGTTTTAGTCCTATTAGCTTCCTCATTGTCATCATGCTTGAAAAATTCATTAATGTCAAAATTTTGATTAAGTTCCTTCGCATGATGACATGAGGGCATAAATGAGGATTCGATCTCTTCCTTGTTAGGTGTAGGTTTATTAACCCCTTCCTTACCCTTTAAGATTGATTCATCATCTTTCTCATAAGGGTTAAGAATATGTGCTTTATAAACCTTACCATCATGAAGAGTACTTACCGAATCTTCGTCTAGATGTTGGCCCCTTGGATTACTCATATGTGGATTGATGGAGTTTGGCTCTAGTTGAGATGGAAACTCACCTTTCTCATGAGTATTAAGTGCAAATGCAAGTATTTCAAGAGCATCATTCAAGTTTGTCATAGTTTGAGCAACTTGACTATTAAAAACCTCTTGCTTTGCAATGAATGAATTCAATGTTTCTTCGAGATCCTCATAAGATGTATGATCATGAGATTTTTGAAAATTTTGATATGATTGGAAGGGAGGTTGATGAAATTGTGCATTATTATCATTCCTCCAATCAGAATTCAAGTGATTTTTCCATCCAAAATTTCGTGAATGAAGATTAGGATTTGACCTTTGAAAAGTGTTTAAAACATTGGTTTGCTCATAGAGACTTTTTCTAAAGGTAGGCACAATTAGGCAATCATCCGTAGGATGATCGCTAGAATTACAAGTGTGACAAACAATTTCTTGCATAGACCACATTTCTAAATCCTCGACTTTTCTAGCTAGGGATGCAAATTTAGCATGATGATCATGATTCTCCCTAATGTTATAAATGCCTCTACTAGATGTTCTTGGTACCTCATAGGTGCCAACATTGTTCCAATTTTGGGCATTTTTCGCTAGTAAGTCTAGGAAATCCATGGCTTCATCAGGGTCTTTATTTTCAAATTGTCCATTACACATTAATTCTACCATTTGCCTAGCTTGATGTGTAAGACCTTCATAGAAAATTAAAACTAGTTCCCATGTTTCAAAACCATGATGAGGACAAGTATTAAGCAATGCTTTATACCTATCCCAACATTGGTAAAAGGTCTCTCCTTGTTTTTGAGTGAAATTGATGATTTGCCCTTTGAGAGAATTTGTTCTATAGGGAGAAAGAATTTTTTCAAAAATTGTTGTTGCATTTCATCCCATGAACTAATGGATCCTGACCTAAGATTTTGTAGCCATGTTTTAGCTTTATCTTTTAAAGAAAAAGGAAAAAGCTTTAATCTAAATATGTTTATGCTACAATTTAGGTCACAATAGATATTGCCAAAATCTTTAAATTCTCTCAAATGCAAAAATGGGTTTTCAACATCTAGGCCATGAAAGTGGGGTAAGAATTGAATGAAATCCGATTCATGGTTGAAATGTTTTGCATCATGAGGGAAGACTATGCATGATTGTGCATGAGTTCTTATGTAATCCATTATTGTCCTTGGTTGGGTATGAGCATGTTTTCCAAAGAAGATGAGTGGCTACAAACAATTCTACCAACTAATGCAAAGAGAAAGAAAAGATGAGCACATGCAAGAGAAATAAAAATAGAAATGGGGAGAGAAAAGAGAAACACATACAAGAAAATTAAAAATAGAAATGAGAAAAGAGAATACTTACAATTTTGTACTCCAATTTTTACCTTCCCCGACAACGGCGCCAAAAACTTGACACATCCGAAAAAGGATTGTCTCCCAAGTATAGGAGTGTCGAAGTAATAAAACCCGGTGAGACCGGTGTCGATCCACGAGGAAGGGAATTTAAGCGTTACAAATTATAAGCTAAACAAATGTGATATGGATTTATTCAGAGAATAACAAGAGAATATCATAAATATGTAAGAGGTAGGCGTATTACCGATTATTCAAATAAAAACAAAAAGCAAGAGAAGTAAACATCCATGGAAATAGGTGGTATAACCAACCATAGTAACTTAAAGAACAATGTCATAAGGTGGTAGAACCTACCATAGTAAATAAAATAAAAAGTTCATAAACAATAGAATAATTAAAAATACAAGAGGAATTAACACAATAACAATGAAGGCTAAGGTTAGGGGATCCGCCCTTAATATTTCAAATAAGGATAATTAACCCATTTTAGTTATATGAATTATATTTGTTTCATTACCAATATTTATACCACTTCTTGTAAAAGGGTTCAAGCATCCAATGTGCCAATCTCATATGTCCTACAACAAATCAAGGTTCTAACTGACATTCTTGTTCGGTAGGAAGAACCATACATCATCTAGAAAGATCCAAGCATTTGAGGTTCGTATTGTCGACAATGGATCAAGACCTCCACTACGAGTGGTGTCAGATTGATTAAGAAAGTAAATGGTAATAAGAAAGTATATGTCACTCGATATAAAGTAAACACCATAAACATTAAGATTATTAGCCGCACTATTAGGGTTAGAGAAATCATTAATTTCTCATATCAAGGGTTTCACCTTTTCAACCTTAAGCAAAAGAGAAATTAAAGAAGAACATTATAATAGAAAGAAAATAAAATGCCAGAAAAAGGAAATTCATTAATAACATAAACACACAAAACACAATACAAGATCCTAGCCAAAGCCAAAATGTTCCAGCCAAGGCCAAGATGCCCTAATGGTTCACAAGGCCACCTCTATTTATAGATACATCCAGGGGCAAACTTGTCAAAGTACAAGGGCATAATTGTCAAATATTAGTTGTAAATATCTTTGACAATTGGGATCATTAGGCACCGACTTTGACCATCAATTTTGACATCGAAATGTTGTGAATTTTAATCCCATGTCTTCATGAAAATTGTAGATATTTCTCTCAGCTTTCTAGAACATATTGATTTGCACAATTTGGATACGTATTTTGAGAGATACGGTCCAAAATACTGAGGCCTGGTCAGACTGGGCCGAGACTGTAGATGGGTTCACTTCAAGCCCAATTTTGGTCCACTAAGAGCCCGAATTTGATTATGCTTGTGGAAATGCAATCTTGTACCAATTGATCAGCTTTCACAAAAAAATAAGAATTGCACCATATCTGATCTATAAATAGTAGAGTTATACCCATTTTATCGAACCTGTAACAAAACGAAAATTAAGAGGAATTAATTCCAAAGATGCAAATGCTACAAATATGCTTAAGTTGAGGAATTTAATGACACTATTAATGCAATATGATGAACTAAACTCTTATTAAACATGCATATTTAAGTGTTCATCACTTTTCCAGGTGACTTTGGTACTCTTAAAGGAATTTTTCAAGTTGCCTCTTGGGCCCAACTAAATCTCCATAAAAAACCAATAGGTTTGTTGAATGTTAAAAATTTCTTTGATCCTTTAATACATTTTGTTGATGCAGCTGTAGAACAAAATTTTATCCCTCATTCGGTGAGACAGATCCTTGTTTCTGCCACTTCTACTAGTGAATTACTTGACAAATTACAAGCAGTCATGTATGAACCTGACCCAGCTATAACTCAAATTAATTGGTCATGGAGACAAAACAAAAAGTGCAAATTGGATCTGAATCTCTGTTTGTAATTTTTCTTGTATTTTATTTGTAGCATATTATTTAAGAGTCTTTTAGGTCGTCTCTTTTGAATAATAGAAGCTTCATGTAATATCTCCTATACTTTATCTCTTTACATTTAAACATTGAGGATAATGTTTCATTTGGTTGGGGGGAAGGATAGTAGACATAAGTGTGTCTTAAATTTTCTTTTTCTTGCAGCGAAAAAAAAAAAGAAAACGAGTTAGTAATTAGATTCAGAGTGCGGTGTAAGGAGTTCAAATCCTCTTGAGACGCATTCTAGGTCAGGAATGACAGAGTAAAGAGGGCCAGTTTGAACTCTTAAAACACACACTAACCAACTTGTCATTTTGTTTTGACTTTGCATTTTTGAAGACTCATTTTAGCTAACTTGATATTATTTAGTTTTTATTTTTGAATTTTATAACAAGGAGGTCTTATTCATTTCACTTTGAATCATTCAAATCTATGAACTCTCACAACCTTATCATTTAATAAACTGTGTGTTTATGTATTCATTAAGCAAGTATTCATGAACCTTTCTTCACACACACACATACTTTGATGCATGATTGTGGTTTGCATAATGAAATGTTGCAATATTTGAGTTCTTTTGTTTTGTTTAGGATAACAACAAAAGGAAGGTAAAAGTAAAAAAAAAAGTGAAAGCAAAAAAAAAAAGCAAAAGAAAATAAAAGCAAAAAGAAAGACAATCATAGATAAGTTTGAACTCGTAGTCTTCTTAATTCGAGCAATTAAACCCGAGGGGTCCCTCAACACCTAGTACTCTAAAACCAACTAGTTTGGGAGCTATTAGCCCAAAGCTGGTTACATGGATTAAGGAGAAAGCTTAATGGGATTGAACATTGCATAATCCACAAGTTTCTAAGCAAAAATAAAGCATAAGCAACTCGAGTCGTTAAGCTTATAGGGGTGTCTTAACACCTAATGCCTTAAGGCCAACTGGTCTGGGAGTCATTAGCCTAAGGCTCGCTACATGGGTTAAAGATATATTCTTTCAATAAAAAAGAAAAAAATATATATAAATGAAAATAATGATGAATGAATGCATCTTGCCTAAGGTTGTTAGCCTTAATAAATATTATAACCGATGTAGCTTCTTTCTAATTAACCCCATAGTCATGTGTCAACTGAGCACAAAAAGAAGGTTTATTAATATCTTGACTGAAGGGTACATGAGTCATTTAAAAAAAAGAAAAGAATCGGTTGAGAGTTTGTTTATTTGGATAAAATCAAAGAG